>CAJPEV010003538.1:0-29946 GCA_905338385.1 Darwinula stevensoni | reverse complement strand
AAATATCTATTTAAACTATTTTATTAAAACATTGTACCATTTCCCGTCTTCTATGAGAGCATTCGAAATGAAGAATTTTCGAAGAGGAAAACCAAAAATTTCAAGCCTACAAAGTTTTAAATATCTCTCTTTGGCGAACAAAAATACCCGGCACACCCGAGATTTCCCTTATTCTGGCTGCGAATCCTTTATAACGATCGTGCAAGCGTGACGGAGGTTTTGCACTGCAAAAAAAAAAGAGACGTAAAAAGAAGACGCAAACCTAAAAAGGGCAAAAAGTACGAAAGATGACCAAATAAAACGATACATTTCCGTCATCCCATCAGTTCTAGAAAAAAAAGAATCTATATCTATAAAATCCTTATTTAAATAAAAAAAATCGAATCTGAGCCCGACCTCGCATGCTTAAATTTGATCTCATCGATGCGGAAGTTTGTTCCAATTTCCCCTCCCACGTCGAGGATGAAAAAAAAATCCCTTCCCTCTTTGGCGAAACCGGAAACGACATAATTTCTGCACGCCTGACTCAGATTTCGTTCGAGGAACGTCGTCAATCGGCTTCCGCGGCTCCCGCCCTCGAACAGGGATGTCAAATGACGGGGATGTCAAATGACGGGGGTGTCAAATGACGGGGATGTCGAATGATGGTGATGTCAAAGTTAAGTCTCTATCAATATTTAAATGTTACGAAAGGCGGCGAATTCAGGCGAACTGGAGTTACGAAGACGTTCATGCGGAGTTCGGCAGAATAAGAGCTGTAAAGGAGTCAGTGGCACGAAATACTAATTATTGATTGCTGGAAGGATTCCTTCTTGAAAGGAGTTACGATTTCGCAGCTTTCCTTAATTCCGTCATATTCTTTGCATCGGAGGTGAAAAAAGCTTCTTGACAGAAGGCAGAAAGAAAAAAGTCGGCTGATGACGTTATGCTGGGTTATGGTGACGTTACGGTGGGTTATGGTGACGTTACGCGACGACGGGCCGAAATTCGTTGAATTTTTCGCATCGCAAACCATCGGAAGTCGCACGTGTGACTTCCGAGTTTTGCATTCGTTTCGAGGCCGCGTATTCGATGCGAACGAGAGGAGAAAGAAAGGACTATCCTTGCATCGAAGGGAATAAATAAAAAAATAAAAAATAAAAAAATGCGGTACGGTGACCGGATGGAATCGATGATCGATCGCGTTCCAGATTGGAAGCGGCAGCGAACTCGAGCAAGTTTCTAAATTGCCATTCTTGCAGATTCCATTTTAGAAATCGGAAGCGAGGTTTAATTTCGTTACATTTCCGGAGCGAGATTAGACCTTTTGCATCGTGCCGCGTTCTTAATGCCCACGCGAATGCGTTCGAGATATCTATGAGGACATTTCTCTGTGATGCGATTCTTTTCTCGATCGATCGACGACGCTGATAACGTTTCCAAGTGAGAAGTGCCACGCCGACGGCGACGTCTCGAAGCCGACGGTGACGTCTCGAAGCCGACGGCGACGTCTCGAAGCCGACGGTGACGTCTCGAAGCCGACAGTTTGCGAACTTCTTGCTCGTATCCGTGACGCCGTTTCCCCCCGGCACCTGTTTTTCCTTCGGGTTTCATAGATGAATGCGAGAACGTACTGGTGCTGATGAGTACCGTCTTGATGAGTCCCCCGTCCCGGTCGCTTTCGACTTCTGCGCTTTCGTCGTCGCCATCGTCACCGTCGTCACCATCGGCGCTGCCGTCGCCGTCGTCCGGATCCTTCCGCCCTGCGCGCGCGGAAATCCGTTTGCATCAGCTGATTGCTTTCGGTGACATCGAGACCGACCTTGAAGGGACTGACCTTGGTGATTTTGACCTTGATGATTTTGACCTTGAGGGGGTGGAACGATGGACTCGGTCTCCGCCTCCTGAATCGGCCGCTCCACCTCTGAAATCCCAAAAATTTGCTTCCTTTCACTGCAAATCTTCCTTCGAAAGGATGTAAATTTGCGCGAAAGTAAAAAAAAAAAATCTGAAGGAGAAAAGCCTTGACGAGAATGAGACAGGCATCGAAAGCATTTCGTTGTCTTTCATTTCGAGAGATCAAATCTCGCCTCTTCCGAGATTTTCTCGACTTTACGGCGCGAATTGATTCCACGAAATGATGACAGAAATGGAAATTGGGGAAATGGAAGAGACAAAGATCGAACGCGCCATCGTTGTCAACTGCCACTCAATAAGCCAAAACACCATTGGCGGATATGAATGAAATGACGGGCGTCGTGCACGAGATCGGCGCGACTTTTATTCCAATAGAATCCCATCGCGAAAGAAACGGATCGGAGACGCTAGGACCCCGACGACGTCCCTGCCTTTTTCGCTGCTTTTTTTCGACGGTTGCTTCACAATTTAGTCAGGCAGTTTGGACGGTTTTCTGGCAGTTTGGACAGTTGCTTGACAATACCCTGCTGTTGGATCTTTTTCGAGCAGGGAGTTTATCGTGCCAATTGCTCCGTTCGAACGAGATTGCGGAAGGGGAAAGTTCTTGTGCCAATTTATTACTTTGCTGAATTCGCAGAGAGGGGCGATTCGAAATCGCAATCATAATTTGGCGGAAAGGAAATGTCTGGCACTAAAAACCGATCGACTCTCTCAATCGATCGGCGCTCGATCGACGAATCGATCGATTGATCAAATTTTAATCGACCCACGAGGGAATTCCCTCTAAATCCGCCGAAGGACGCATAAAAATTGCAAAGAAGTCAGCGGAGGCGCTGCGAACGTCGTCGTGCCAATGCCAATGGGCAGCGGATGCATCATTCAAGGAGCCGCTCGTGTTTGATTCATCGGGATTAATTCGAGGATTAAAAACTTAATCGGTGGCCGTGATTGAATTGCCGGCCTTAAAGGCATTTGAGTTATTCATCGAACGAAATTTCCACTCGATTTCCTCCCGTCGACAAATGCCGCAAAATGGCAAATAAGCAGCTTTTTTTAAACTCTACTTGGACTCCTTCCGATTGCCTGGAATGACTTACGCCAAAAAATGGCATGCTCAAGTCTAGTTCCCATCTTTCAAAATTGGCTAGGTCGTCGTCAAGGTTGGCATCGTAACATGCCCCGCATGAGCGAAAATTTCGGCACATATTTTGACGCATTCAAAGTGCGTCATATTGGAAGAACTTACGACAAACCAAAAGTTTTGTGTGTAGAGAAATATCCACGTAGATCCATTAATATTTGATCAATCGATCGATTCGTCGATTGAGTCGCCCGCGATTGTACGATTGAGAGGGTCAATCGATTGGCAGAGCCAAGCATTTCCTTTCCGCCAAATTATGATTGCGATTTCGAATCGACGATCAGGCCTTTTTTTGCAGATCGGCGAATGAAAATCGATCCACGGTGGAAATGGCACGTATGAATCTCCAGCCAGAAGAGTAAATGTTTTATTCTGGTAAATGTTTTACATTGCGATTGCCGACTTTATGCGTCTCTGGCAATTGCAGGACATTTTTATGGCGCTGCTCGCGTAACACTGCAGAAATGTACAAGCGTTACACCCAACTAATAGTAATGTGTATTCCATCGCTCTTGCAAGGCCATTAGGCTCGTTGCGTTCGTCATGATGTCTATAAATACATATGTACGTACCCTCATAAAGAAGCAGAAGGGGGTGAGAGAAGAATAAATAAATAAATTGAATAAATCAGCAAATGCACAGAACTGGACAGAACACGCCGAAGCCGTACGCATGAAAATAGGCAGCAATTCAAAAGGAGTGAGGGATAAGAAATTGACGAAAGGAGGAGTGTGAGAGGAAACAAAAGAAAAGTCTAAATAAGGATTGAACAAAAATTGAAGAAGACGGTGAGTATGTAAGCCTGCTGTGGGGCAGGAAGGGAAGTTACCAGGAAATAACAAAGAATTCCGAGAATTAATAGAGAGGGTGTGAGAGAAAGAATCCCTTGAACTGACTCCGGAAGTCAGAAAGACTGAGCTACCGAATCGACCTTGGGATAAAATTGAAGTTTTGCGGACCCCAAGAGACCATCAGTCAGTTTCGTGCGATGATCGCACGAAACACGAAAACGACTACCATTGGTAGTCGTTTTTGGTACCATTGGTAGTCGTTTTTACTTCGCGTTTCGCAGGAATGTACGCCGAGGTGTTCGAGACGGCTTCGTTCTGGGAGACGAAAGACACTCGTGCGAAAGAGACCTGAGCCGAGGAAGGTAAAGAACTTGAATTTAGGGAAGAGAGGACAACATATTGACTCGTGGAATTCTTTCGATACGTTTCTGGAGCGAAAGGATGCGACAAACATATTGCGCCGAGCAACGACTCCGTGCAAGTGCTCCATAGTTTAAGTGATTGTAAGCAAGCGCGCAATATATATATTTTTTGGAAAGTCTTCCTGGGAGAGAATGGAAAAGAGACGGTACATAGAAGCTGCAGCATATTTCAGGAGGCGACAGACGTAATCGTCCCAGTCAAAATAAGGATCCAGTCGAATACCGAGAAAAGTGGTTGAGGCTGCGAAGGCGACATATTGGATCAATATGTCGAAGAATGGAAAAAAGATTCAAGTTGTTTTTGTCGCAACTTTCCCCCCCCCCCCACCTTCCCTCGCCTCTTTCCTCTTCCCCCNTGTCGAAGAATGGAAAAAAGATTCAAGTTTTTTTTGTCGCAACTTTCCCCCCCCCCCCCACCTTCCCTCGCCTCTTTCCTCTTCCCCCAATGCTTAATCCTATCATATCGATATTATTTTCAGAAGTTCACGATTGAGGGGGGAGGATGGACAGACGCCATATTGGGCCTCAACGAAACAAAGAGATCTATATAAACTCCTTTATACACACAAACATAATATAATTTTCAGTATCGACTGCGTCTGCTCTCTGAAGCGAACCTCATTCCAATCCCAGGAGAATTTAAATCCTGGATGTGAGGAAAATTCAATCTAAGTTCGATCGAAACTGACACGAAGTCAAGTCCTTCTAGTTGCCAATTTTTTGCAACTTTTTCGCTGCCGATTTCAATCCCTAGAAGCAGACTGCGCTCAGCCGATGCGAAAAATTGGCGGATGCGAAAAATGGCAACATACCCTCGAGTCGGATGGAACCGACGGTCTGTCCGAGGGAGTTCTTGGCGATGCACTGGTAGCCTTTCAGATCGCGGAGAGTGATGTCCTTGACCGTTAAGGTCATGGTCACGTGGGAGCCCGTCCGATTCGTTGTCATGTCGTATTTTTCACCTGGGAAAACATGCGGAGGGGATCGTGCCGAGTATAAATTAATATTTATGAGATATTAATATATAATGTACATATGTTAAATACATTTCAAATGATAAAATATGGACGAACCAGGTCGAATCATTTGGTCGAATTCGTCGAGCCAGTAATTAATGGATTCGGGGAAAGCCTCGGTGTGGCATCGTAGGACGACGGAAGCCTGGCCCACGTAGGCCCCTTCCAATTGGCTCGGGACCCAGAGCATCGGCGGGACTGGTTCAGATAAAAATAAAATGCTCGCGTGGGAATTACGGTTAGCTTAAGATTTAATTAAAGATTTTTCAAATACGGGATGGAAACGGCATACTCCCAGGTTGGACGAGAAAAGTATAACGAAAAATCCGTGTAAATTTTTTTCAGCTGATCGTAAAAGCAAGTGCAAAATCTAATATTGCGCATTCGACGGCACGAAACGCAACGGCCGAGCGAGAAAGCGAAGCGACGTACACTGAACCTTGAGATTAAACCTCTTGGACTGAGACGGCGGGACGCCGTTGGAGGCGATGCAGAGGTAAGCCCCCATGTGCAGCCGGTTGATTTTCTTCAGCCGGAGCTCCGGCCCGTTCATGACGGTCACGAGCGCGTCCGCGAGTTTGAAGGGTTTTTCGTCCTCCCGCCGCCACGTGATGTACGGGTGGGGGTAGCCCTTCGCCTGGCAGCGGAAGAGGACGTCTTCGCCCTCCTTCTCGATCACGTCGCCGCCCGTGCTTCCTTCGTCGAGGATCTCGGGTGGGACCACCACTTGTAGGTAGCCCTTCTGGGACTTCATCGGGGATGTGTTCACCTGATCGGATTCGTAAATAATAATCTCTATATATTTAATGTACGTTTGTAAGCCGTGTTGCGACGTTATGCAAATAGATATGCTGACATGTTATGCATCGTTCGAAAGCCTATGGTCAGAAGGTGTGCATCGGCCAATCAGATTCTAAATATCTTCAACCCAGGATGAGTTACGAGCCATCAAAATGTTCACCGTTATGCTACCCTTGATAGAGTCCTGCACGGGCCAATTTCCCGGTACCCGACCCGATAGCCCGATTCAAGTAATGGCCCGCACCACACCCGAAACCCAAATTCCTACACAACTTCACGACCCGACCCGACCCGACAGAATAAAAAATTAAGCGCTTTAACCTTTGCTTTCCTGCGCATTTTCTCAGCATTCCAAGTAACTATGTAAAAACAAGAGTTCATCGATTGTCGACTGACAGGAGAACATTTCTTGGAAATAAAAGAGCCATACAGATTTTGGTCTCGAGAGGCACTAACTGCTCCATGCGCGTGGCAAGTTCTTCCTTCTTTATTTATAATCATGGTCACACAATTTTGGGTTTTCCTTCTCTCAGATTGCATGCATAAATAAGATTCCAGTTATGACACGGAGTTTCCATGGTTTCGGACTACAAGAAATATAACATTTAAATGCTAAAATTCCGCCCGACTCGACCCGACCCGAATGATCTTGAAGCCCTAGACGACCCGCGGGTCCGGTCAAGTCGGGGAGATCGGGCCGGACCACAACCCGTGCAGGGCTCTAATCCCCGATGCTTTCAATAGCGAAAACGACTCCTGTTTTACCTACAAACATTTGGAATTCTTTCATTACTCCCTGGAATGAAACGGGACTACAGAGCAGCATTGTTAATTCAATAGTGGAATGTCATAAATCTGTTGGTAGTCTGCGCATAAATTACGTGATTACAAAAACGTGCGCGTTTCTTTACGTGTTTCTGTTTGTTTGGATGAATATCATAATTCATTCACTGTTTAATAAATACTTTAAATTAATATGCGAACCGGAGCATGCGCGAAGACCGATTAGAGGCTCGACGGTGTCGTCTCGGATGACGAAGAGCAAAATAACTATCCAATGGAGTTCATGAGCAGCCTCACTCCAGCTGAGCTTTCTCTCCATAAATTGACTTTAAGGCGTGGTATATTCGCCATGGTCATCAGAAACCTAAACGGTAATCAAGGCCCGACGATGCAACTCAAGATCAAACGGCGACAGTGACAAAAGCCGTGTTGACAAACACTCAAGCGAATTGGATTGTGCCTTTCGGAACCTGTACTTTTCCATGGACAGCTGTATTTAGCTTTTTTCAAGAGACCTGTACTCCGAATGTCGTGTTCCGAGAGGTCTTCAATGGAAAATACCGTGCAATTTAAAAAAAAAAATTCAATTTCGAAAATTCATAAAGTTTTACGTGTTCTCCAATAACACCTTTAATAACACCTTGCCGATGTAAATTAAACTGTGATTCTCCCATAGAAAACGGTAGAGCATTTATTTCGAACCACCCTATATACGTGTACGGGCCACTTAGAGTCACAACGGGTCACTCAGTATCACTCTGGACCACTTGGGACCCACTGGACCACTTGGGACCCACTGGACCACTTGGGACCCACTGGACCACTTGGGACCCCCTGGACCACTATTAAGGGAACCAAAGAGTGCCTGGGCTAATATTCGTTTTGTGAATATCCTCCGGTGTGAATATTTCCTGCCCACAAAAACAGGTAATAGGCCGCTTCCCTTCCTCGGTGCCACCAGCGACATTCGCTCGAACTAATGCGGAATAAAATCGTCTGCGGTTTCCTCGGGTCGCACGGACGGCTTAGACGGGAATTACCTTTATTTCTTGAAACGCCTGCGTGTGTTCCCGCGTTTAGGATTTTGTACGAGAAATTCATTTTAATTTGTCCGATTCCCGTACTGACCTCATACGACAGTTGATTAATCCTGGTAGGCGAATTTACATAGAAATGGGATCAGCCAGGGTTTAATGAAATCGACAACTGTCACGTGACCCATTGCTTCTCGAAAAATCCATCGAGACGACAATGGACTTCGCGAGTGAGGAAAGTTAAAAAAATACCCATAACGTTGAGTCAGCCTTGACAGAAAGTTGAGATCCTGATTGAAATTGGCGAATTGACGAATTCGGCGAAGGATCGACAGGAACGAAATGTCGGACGGTCGTAATTAATCGCATTTCCGCACACGAATCGGCGAAGTCGTTTGGCGAATTCAAGTGCAAATTCAATTCCGCATTCACCTTCACCAAAACTCCAACTTTGTTTTAACACATAGTTAAATTTAGCGAGTCTTGAATTTAGCGATGCCTTGTTGGTGAACCGGCGAAAGTACTTCGGGTACTTCTGGTACTTCTAAAAAAAAAAAAGCCAAATCTCTTAATGCCGAGCGAATGAAGCCGCAGCCTCGCCTGATCGACCGCGGGATTGCAATACTCCTGGTAGATCTCGCCGGAGCACTTTGAAAATCTCAGAGGTGGAAAAGAAGATCGCAGCAATGCGAGATCGTCGTTACGTCGGTTCGTCTAACGACGTGACGCCTGAGTGCGTTTTCAACGTTCAATGTTTAATAATTATAATAATATCAATATTACTAATAATATCACTATATGAATGCAAAGAGTGAAAAAAAAACGCACCTGGCACAGGTACCAGCCCCGGTCCTCCTCCTGGGCATCTGAGATTCGCAGATCCCATTTCCTCCCGACGAGATCATCGTGCTCCAGGGCCAACCGGGCGTTGCGGCTGATGACATGATGGTGGATGGTGAGGATGGTCTGGGTGTCGACCTTCACCCAGGCGACCTTGAAGCCTCGGAGGTCGTCCACGCGGCAGCCGAGCACGGCGTCGCGGCCTTTGATCACGGTCACGTTCGAGACGGGTCCGCCGAATTCCGGATCGCGACCTGGGGGTGAGGCGCGATGTGGCGGTTTGAGGGGGGGCGCGATCGGGGTCGCCGCATGGCGCGATCGGGACCCGTTTTTATGCGGGATCGTTCGTCGATTAAGACTGTCGTAATTCTGACCGACCCCGTGTCTCTTTGGTGTCCTGAGATGGAAGCAAGGACGTGATGTCCATTACGTTCTAGGCCAGGGTCTCTTAACCCATTTTCCACGGGAGTCATGACTCTCTACGATCTTCGGGAGTCCCAATGGTATGCCATTCAGATACGATCCCACGTTGCGTAAGATGTAACGGTGGAGAAAAAGGGCGAGACTCACGAGTCCCGTGCCTCTCGGGAGTCCCAATCTTCTTTGCAAAATTCTCAGATTTGCAAATCCAGTTTTTTTTTGTTTCCGAAAATGTGATTTGCCGAGTGCTGTCTTCTGCGAGGAGACATTCCGAGCCATCACACCAGGGAAACGAAACCGCCTTCGAATCGAATTTGGGGGCTTTTATGCAAATCCTTGATCGAGGCGAGGAATCCATCACCTTCTTTTCACTTTTTACCCGCTTTTTTTTTGGAAACTTCAATCGACTACCGACATTCCACTTAAGAATCCAAGAAGCGCATCGCAGCCCCATGTCGTCACGATCGCGACTCGACTGACGACCCTAAGGTCGTAAGGTCGTAAGCAATCTTAAGCGACGACTAAAAAGCACGACTTTAAGCTGAACATTCTCGACAACGCCGATGAAACCAGAAATTCAAAATTTTCGAATTCGAATTCAAAATTATTTTCCGCGTTCGTCTTTTAAATTACTTTAAATTCCGTTAAGTTACCACGGTAAAATAAACTCACGGAAGGATGAGATGTGAACTTGACTTTGGGACCACGCCTCTCTCGGAATGACGGAATAAATATTGTGGTAATGTTATTATTATTAATTATTATTGTCAATCGTCTCGCTTCGAAGAGGGGAGATATAATTAATCCTTCGGAGGAAAAGGAAAAATCTCAGCTGATAAACTCGCATTCTTCATGATTAGCATGGTTAGACGAAGGAAAGGGAAAAAAAATTATTGGTATTTTTTAGGTTTGCCGCAGAATATGAACTCATAATTTGCACAGAGATTGTGGCTCTGCGAATTTTCGTCAACCAAAATATTGCAAATTTCCATTTCGGTGTTTTTTTTAGCATTTGAATTTCTAATTCAATTTTGGCGACGCATCTGCATTTCTACTCTCGAGGCTCTCAATGCTTATTTTGCACTAAAACAGCCCGAAAGCCGAAGTATCAAGTTGCCAGATCGACACGGGGTCATGACTCTTCCGAGTCGCCACGTGACCGCCGTCACGTAACGCCGTCACGTAACGCCGTCACCTTGAAGACCTGCGCCGAAGGTAAACTTCGTAAACAAGTGGCACGTGCTGCTGTTCTGGGAGAATCGAGTGAAGGATGTGCCTGCCCCGTGAGGATGTTCCTGCTCCGTGAGGATGTTACGATGCACACGAGGGGGAAGTTCTGCACATGATACGGGGTGGATGAGGGGTGGATGAGGGGTGTACGGGAGGATGGGTGTATGACGGAAGATGGGATGAGATGGTTCCCTCGCGTGCGCCCAATCGCCTTCTAACGAGACACGGCCACATCATTATCATACAACCATCCACCTTCCATGCATCTCCATTGATATCATGATTGCATCCTTTCTCGGACGCCGTGTGCTAACACCGGGGTTTTGGGGATGTATATGCGGGTGGGGGGGAAAGGGTGGGAGTCTGCGTTCACAGGGGATCCACGCCCCGTCCCGGCTTCCCTTCAAAAACGTGGGTCCCTTCGAACTCGGATCCCTTCGCATGCGGTTCTCGTCGGACGCCGGGCCTCCTTCGAAGACGGGATCCGTCGGACGCGGCTCCCTTCGAGCTCGGCTCCTTCCAGATTCTTCTGCCGAAGACGTGCGGCCGGGAAGTTTCGTCTGCGGTGTTATACGAACGTCACGAAAGGTGGGGTGTTATGTTAATATTTTTCCGAACGATTTTCGTGTTCGTGGATACATCGCATCATCGCATGCTACGTTCCCCATGGGAAATCATCTGCGGAGGTCTCGTGCTTCTCTTAATATTACGTACCGTGACGATGCGGTACGGTAAATCCATCGGAAGTACATCGGTAAGTGCATCGGAAACCGAACGAAAGCATCGGCTCCCTCGCGAATTCGCCAGATCTCGCGCGCGAATCGTCCTAACCCGATTAAGAAGAGAATCGCTCGAAAATCGCCGATTTTTTCGAAACGAACCTCTTTTTTTTCATTTTCAGACGTCCGGTTCGACAGACTCGGACGAACGCGAACGCGACCTCGAGGGACTCACCCGACGAGAGACGAAGCGAGACGACGAAGACGAAGAGTTGAGGGAGGGAAAACAGGCTAGGAAGGAGTTTGCGAACGGGAAGGAGAGCCATGGCGAGGATCGGGGCCTAAGGACGGGAAGAGCCTGGAGAGGAGAAATCGGATTGACGGATACATGACTCCACCATATCCCCTGTGTGTCTCTGTCGAGAAAACCACACTGATTCTCCGATGCCTCCTCTGTGGGTCAAATCCGGACCTAATTGCCGGCTCCTCCTCCGCCGAGGTCCCTACTTCTTTCCTTGGAGCAAGCGCTTTCCTTATCCTCCCTCCTCCTCCTCCTCCTCCTTATCCTCCTCCTCCTCCTCCTTCTCCTTCTCCTCCCTCCCATTTGCTTCTCCGTTTCCTTTTTTTTTTCGAGGAAAAGTTGGACTACTTGAAAAGTTTGACGCTTTTCGATCACGGAAGCACTCCAGGACCTATCAGGCTTCGATGCCCCAACACGATATGGGCGCTATTAGTGCAGGTCGACATCATGCGTGAAGGGTCCACACGGGGCCCACATAGGGTCCACACGGGGCCCACACGAAGCCGACACCGATGGCGGAATCCAGCGAGCCGAGTCGTGATCGGGGGACCGTGGAGCGTGGTGAGAACCAATTATCCGTCGTGATGGACTCCCGACGCCGTGTGGGAGACATAATATTTCTCTTGATCCTTTTCTCATTTCCTTCCCGGCTTTTCCCTGCCAGAAGGAGGCCGGAGAAATACGAAACAGGAGGGAAAAATGGAGACGAAAGAACTTGATTAGAATATGGATGGGAGAGTCCCCCGGGACCCGGGGATCCAGAGCACAGATCCATCAATTTGTAAATCAGAAACTGTAAATTTCCACTTTTGACAAGGCTCAGACGCCTGTGACGAGGCGTGCATCCCCACATGACAGGGAATTCCTGACGGAATCCGGAGAGGCCCCCCCCCCCCGCCATCGCACGCGTCGGCAGGCCCCATCCAATCGAGCCCCCCCGTGCAATTTAGACGTCATCTCCGAGGATATGCACGCCATCGAGAAACAAAAAGGGGAGAAAAAAAGGCAATCGCGAGAGAGAGAAGATCGCGAAACCTGTCTCCCCTCATCTATCTCCATGCGGGGAGACACCTCGGACTTACCCCGATGACCCCATCCCTCATCAATTCACCCGCGTTCAATCAACGTTCCCCGATAGCAGACGACGTCGATGACGTCACTCCGACCTCCCCTGGAGACACTTCGCGGCGTCGTAAGTGACTGGGTGAAATCCGGATTAAAAGCTCCGTTAATTACCTGGATTTACGGAGACACACGCGAATAGACAAGGCAAAAGGGGGAGGGGAAAGGGTTCCCGATCCCCAGAGCCCATTTCCCTCGTTGATTTCCCTTGTTGATTTCCCTCGAGACGGAGGATTATCCTCTTCATCATCTTCCCATGCCCGGGTGATTATTTATTTAAAACACGCAGAACAAGGCGGAGGTGGAGAGCAATGTGCAATCTCTTCCTTTCGTCGTTGCGATGTCGTGCTCGATGTGGTTCGTGTCGTGGGACGACGTGGAACCAAACAAAATAATATGATTTATTTTTTTTACTGGTAACAAAAATAAACGAATTCGAAAGTAAAATATATATTGGAAAATATAAGTGTAAACAAAATTACTTAGAAAAATTAATCGCATAATTTTCACCCGAGAGAAAAAAAATTCCCAAGCAGACGAAACGAGGAAGAAAAAAGAGAGAGAGAGAAAAAGGGCAGACTGTGTTTGAAAAGGCAGACTGTCCCCCTCCGCGGGGGCCCCATCCGGCGATTTGCCACCTGTCACAATTATCGAAATCCGCCCGGCTCGCGAGGAGATATCCCCGAACGATAACGGGGAGAAAGAGGGAATACAGGTTGGAGGGGGAATAGAGGGGGAATACGGGGGGAATACGGGGGGAATACAGGGAACGTGGAAGATGGCATGTATAGTTGACGAGGCGGAGACCACGAAGAGATCCCATTCATCAAAATATCCTGGATTATTGAGAGAGCTCGATTAGAGCCCCTGCCATCCACGCTATCCTCGCATGGAAACTCCCCCGATTCCCTGGGAATTCCCTGGAATTCCCTGGATGGTCCTGGGAATTCCCTGGAATTCCAGAAGAAATCCGTCGCTCGAGGCCTGAATGACTCGGGGGGGAGACAAAGGGACCCAATCGTTGATTGCATAATGCCTCGCCCCTCGAAATTAATTTCCGGCTTTCGCCGTTCATTTCATTAGAGAAAGATTAACTTTTCCCCTTTTGAAGTGGGGAAGAAATTGTCTAAGAAATTCCAGGAATATCTTCCCTTCCTAAAAGCAGTAACGCAGATCGAGCAGGGAAACAACATCGATCTCCATCCGGCCTACCTGTGCAGACTCCCGATGGAAGGAAAGAAGGAAGACCCTCGCAAGGAGAGGAGGAAATGATTCAAGTTGATGGATCCAGGAGGAGTGTTGTAATGGCCAGGGATAGGCGGCTCGAGCTTGGGCATCTTCGATCCCCCGCTCTAATCGTTCCGAAGAGACCCGGTCGCATTAAAAACCCCGGTCATCTATCCCCCCTCTCCCTTCCCCTCTCCCGTCATTTTATTCCCCCTAATAGGTGATTCCGAGTAGAGTGCATCCCGAGACGATGATGTAGATGAAGCAATCCCGGATTACTCAGCTCATCCATCAATGAAAGGCCCCATGGAATTCGAAGGTGCCCCCGCGTGAACTTCCGGTCTACCCTTCCTTCGTTATTTCCGGTGAGTGCGTGTGTTTCTCGGGTCGGGAAGATCAAGGTCAGAACCCGAGGTCGAATCCCCAATAAATCCTTCCAGCTGGGTGTGTGTCATCCTCTACGCTTTAGGCCTAAGAAGGTTTTCGGTTTTTACTACGCCGCGACGTGTTTGTGTCCTTGAAAATAGAGACCGTGGAAGCAAGCGTGATCCATTTCTCTCTCTCCCCGCCTTTCTTGAAGAACCGTTATATAACGTGGCCCAGTATGACATAATAGTAGGAGGGAGGCCTGGGCAATTATGACGCAACTGCGGTTCCCTTTCCTCTCCTCTCCCAGCCTCGAAAGCGCGAAAAAAAGAAAAAGACAATACGTCTCCGACCGCAACCTTGAACTTCCTGGGAATCCTCGCTTTTCCAAGCGTGGATACAAACGAAACCGCCTGCACATATACTGGCGGAGGGAGCGGCCTTTTCGTCTATCCTGCCACTCCCACCCCTGCCAATGACCGCGTGTTTCACCGAAAATGGGAAGGGCATAAAGGACATGAAAGGGCAACGGACGTCTCAAAGTCCACTCGATAACCAAAGAAGCCTTGAAATCCAATGACGAATCATTTATCGAGACATATTGTTTGCAGCTTCCTGCTTCCTCGGCTTCGTCCAGCATGTCCTTCACCCAAACTCAAAAAGTCCCGACTTCAAGGCGAGGAACGACCTTGTCGAGATGAGATGCAAATCGGCACCCTCAATCACCTGTCACCGTTAGCAACGGCGACACGACAGTGACGGTGAATCAGAACACGCGCGGGAAGTTTATTATTACCAGAACTCCAATTTTTCCTTTCTTTCGTCACAGCGCGAACCAACCAAGAAGAAACGGATAAAAAGAAGAAGGAAAAAAAAAGATAAAAGAAAAAGGCCGAAAGACGGAGAAGACCTTGACGCAAAGAAAAGGGGGAGAGACATTTCCATCTCCCATCCTCAAGCCATAATGAAGCTGGACCCTGGAGGTTATATCCCAGTTGGGACGGCCGGGGACTCCAGTCCTCGTTCGCACGCGGCCAGGTGACCATGAGCATCCACGCCGTCCCCGTTCATCCGTCCAGGTAGATCTCGGTCTCTCTTTTCTCTGGATCCTTCGTTGGGGCTTAAAAGGGCTTAGGGAATGACAGGATAATATTCTGGATGATATTCTGGATGATATTCCCCGGAGGATCCCTTCTTGCCTGGTTCTGCAGGTCACGTGATTTTCGTTTTTGCATCCGTCGTGATGCGGTCGTACCATCGTGAGGGGTCCCTTGAGGGAATGAATACTTTGTCCGAGATTCGATTTTATGAATAAGCAAGAATGTGCAGAATTACCATTTTATTTTTTATTTTGTCTGATAGGAATAAGCTTGTTTTATATGGTCTTCTCCGAATGAAAAATAGTGTCTAGTTACTTCCAAATCGCGACTACATTAGATGTTGTCTTTCATTTGTGTTAACGGACCCTAAAATGTTATTACCAATGTAATACATTTTATTACTCGTAGCTGAAGCGAATTTTCTCTACATTAAATAACATAATGTTTGCATGCCATCGTATTAGCACGGAATCCGGAGGAGGAGGGGGATGGGAGAACCTGGGTTCCTGGTTCTGGGACGAGGAATTCTGGCTGAGCAGCAGCGTTAGCAACGTGACCTGGAACGCCCTCCGACCTGGCACGGTCTCGATCATCGGTCGAAGCGCGGGGCACACGGACACCGAGTCGGAGCCAGCTTCGTCCTCCTACCCCGAGTTCCGCGACCTCAAGGCGGCGCTCCTCATGGCGCTGGTGTTCGCCTGCGTCCGGATGAGCGTGAAGCGATACCTCATCTCGCCTGCCTTCTATCGTCTGTCCGGGGAGGCGCCGCCGCCTGCGAGTCCCCCGGCCAGCTTGCGGTGAGTTCTCGTGCCAGGGTGTCTCGACTGGCGGGTGTAATGCGATCAAGTAATGACGAGCAATTAAATTGCATTTTTCAAGGTAATGGAAGCCCCAATTACTGTCCAAATTACTTGACCACCTTGTTCTCAGAAATGACAGTCCTGCAACTGGTCTATATTTCCCTCTCCCCCTTTTTTTGTCAAGGTTTCTTTAAAAAGGAAAATTAAACGAGGAACCCCTTTTCCTTCAAATAAGCCTTTTCAGCATGAGAGCAAACGCATGCGTGCGTGTGCCTCTCTCTCTGTGTGTGTGTGTGTGTGTGTGTGCACGCGCGCGCGCGTGCGTGTTAATGAGAAGCTTTCGCCAGCTTTCGTTAATAAGAGTTTCAAACATCGTCAATATTTCATGACAACTCCCAAAATCATTGGACTTGACATTATTTGGTTCTCTGAAGACATCATCCATTATCCAATTCACAAAAACAAATTAGATGTTATCAACATCTCATTTGTTCTCTGGGGAATTTGTCATCTGGGGAATTCTCATAGTCGAGGGCGCTAGACTCTGGAAATCCCATCTCGGCTTTGAGCACCCTTCGCCCAAACCACCCAGCCCTTTAGAGAAAATGTAGAACTTAATTATAATATATAGTAATACCTGCAACAGGATGCAAATTATGTGGTAGGGTATAGTATATTAAACAATATATAATATACCCAGATATACATAAACGCAGTGTCCCGAAACTCTGACCCTGTAGCGAAATGAGGCATGATTCGCCCGATGTGCTGTTCCTGGAGACTGCCCAACCGAATTCGTTCAAGCCAGGTCCTCAGATGCGAGTTTAAAATGTTGAGCATTCTTCGAGCACTAACTGCCGGAGATGTGCAATGCCCCGAGAAAAAAGGCACGAATGAGTTTCAAAGACGTCTTGCGTGCTGTCAAGGCCTGTGATGTGGTGGCGTCCCGAGCTGTTGCATAATGTATGAGGTTGTTCGCGGTGATCAGTATCTGTTTTGGTTCTTACAAGAACGATGTGCTACCAACAGAGCGTGCGTTAAGACGTTCTCTGTCGCGCCGATTCTGCCAGGCATATAAAATCAAGTTTCAGTGCTTGAACTGAGAGATACTGAGCATTTGAGAGCCCAATTTACTTATAGTACTCGGAGTGCTTATTTCAACTTCCCCTGGATAATCAATAGGACTGAATTAAATTTTTTTATTTGGTGTGACGATAAAGCAAATTCCATGGCCTATCAAACTAATATATTCTTGAGTTCCATCCTTGCTTAATATGGGAACAGCAAGACCGATCGCACCCCATAAAAACAGGCAAGTAATTGCATGCATGATAATAAGTGTGGTCACACATAGGTGTGGTCACTTCAAATGTATTCCGTTCCTGAAGCCACTCTTTCTTAGTCGAACGTCTCATTGACACGTTGTATATCAGTAGCAGTTGCAATGTTTTTCGGCTTATACTCATTGCGCATTGGAATTGGGTCATTTCCGAATTATCGACATTCCGTACGCATTAAGCGTAGCAAAAGGATTGGTCATGGGGGTGTAGCACACATTTGAGGGTGGGTTGGGGAGGGAAGGAAAATTACGGGGGATAACATTATCAGACCAACGATGTAGTGGGACGATCGGCAGTCTGGTGTGGCCAGACTACCGATCCAGGTGTTTAAGATCATTAAGGAAATCGATAACGTGGTGGGTTTTATAGTCCGATGCTAGCAGCAGAACGCCAGTTTCGGTTGCTAGAACCCCAGGTGGGGCGCTATTTGCGGCAGGACTTCTTCACTTGTTGGGTAGTGAAAGCGTGGAATGCATTAAGTGACGATGAAGTGGCTGCTCACCCCGTGATTAGCTATAAGGAAATGCTTCATGCCTTCATGGACAAAACAAAAAGGGAGCATAGTAGCTTTTAGCGATTATACTTCTCCCCCCTCCCTCCCAAGAAAAACCTCTCTTTAAGAGGGGTAGGCCTATCTTACGATTAGCAGAACGCTTGACCTCGACCCGAGACGTCAATATGGGCGGATTAATATATTTTCTGCTCCAGAAGTCCCCATGAAACCTTGAACTTTGAACCTTGAACCCTTAAACCTGGTAGGACTAAAAGTACGACGGGGTACTAGAGAACCAAACAGCTAACTGCCTCTTTGTCACAGAAATGATAGAAATTGTCCCCTTTTGGATAGGTTCGTAATGGTTGATACGGAAGCAATAACCGCAGGCGAGGATTCTTATGCTCACCAGGCTACATAAAGATTCTGGTTTTTCTAACCTACAACTCTGCATAAAACTTAAAATATGGGACATTTTCCAGAGGAATCAGAAACTAAAGGAGTGGAATTTTCTCGGCATAGCCATAGCAAGTGCGATAGATTCAGCTCACAAGACGTCAACCGTAAAATTCTGGGTCTGAGAAAAGGTCAAGAAAAATTTAGCTCACCCTCGTTGTAGCACTATTCGAACGTTGTTGTTGTTAGACCCTTAAAAACCTTAGGTTTCATTTGTCAGTCCACGTCACAGCAAATCGAATGCCGAGTGTTAATGAGAACCACCTAGCTTTTGACCTTCGATTCTTCTTGCATATCTTGGAAACCTCAGAGATCAGAAATTATTTATTCCCTCGCATGACCGTCATCTTTCTCTGCTTGAAATAATGAAGCCGAAGTGTGAGGAATGGAAGGGGGAAAGAAATAGCTCTATTTTTCACTCCGACAACAGTGGGTGTTCAGTCACTGGAACGCCTTAGTAGCCAGGGGCTATGAATGCCCATGAATGCCCTCTCAACAGGAATATTTCTTATATGCAGGAGGGAAACAGGGGGGGGGCAGCACCATAAGCGGAGCGTGGATGGAAAATGTGGGAGACCACAGGACAATGGAGGAGGACATGGGAATTCTGGTATTTCTGGGTCTTTTCCTTCTATTTTTTTTAAGCTTCTTTCTTGAAAACGTGCCTCCCCTTGTCCTCCCGATGATACGCCGCTGGGGGTGACCCCCCCATCCCAAAAATTTCAATATACATTGGGGTATCCATTCAGAGACTTGCGACAACTAAGAAGGATTAGATTAATCCTAATTTGAAATGCAGCGGTGCCCTAATCAAAATCCCTTTTCATACCCAAAAAATGATCCCAAAGGCGGCAACGCCGAATTGGATAGGAGAAGGGATTGAGTTGCCATTGGGGCGGGTTGCTCAACCCGATAAAAATCCATGGTCCGGCGCTGTCTTATGTCAGTTTGATAATCTATTCGAAAACAGGATATGTTCCTGATTCCCATAAACGACAATACGTTCACTGGCTATAAGGGGGTGGGGGGAAATGTGATCGCTATGAGAAGTGCATACAAGTCCATGCAAACAAATACTGCACATACGAATAATAAACTTGTAAGGAAGCTTTTGTAATCATGTTGACAGCTTCCGTGAAATAAAAAAAAAATGAATTCTGTTATTTATTTATTTATTCTTATTTCAGTTATATAAACTGCGTTTCATCTCCCGTAATGTTGAGAGAACTGATGGAATATGTGACCATCAGAAAAAAATGCAAGAAGTTATTCCCTCAGTACAGGTAATGACATTTGGCACCCTTTGTCTGATGATCTCACTCATCCCGCTGAGACGTATGATGAAAATGACCTTGGCAATCCCGTGAACTCGCTCAGTTCTTGAAGTGAGCGAGTGATTGAAATGAATTGAAACTAAATTGTGTGCACAAAATTATTTTATTATATATGAAACAATAGTTTTTTCAACTCATTAAAATTTTTAGCTGTTTATCGCACCCCGAATGACGCAGAATTACATATATGGATATGCATAATATATTTTGCGTGTATCATCTGTAATGACAAACTCAAAGGAGGCTTGCTTCGGGATTGGGCTAATATTGTTCCTTTTCCCTTTTCCGATGCCCGCAAATTAGCTTCTGGAAATAATGAAACCCTTCAGGGTTTCAGAATTTTCATGAAAATCTCGAGTGTGGAGAAATCAACGAAAAGAAACTTCGTTTTTCAAAGGAGTGCATTCAGTCTCTCGCTAAATTAAGCAGGAATTAGCTCACTTTCGTGAAATTGATCTACTTTCAATATTTACTTTAACATGTTTTATATTAGGCGATTGGAATTTGCGGATCGCCTGACAACGCTTATTGTGTTGCAGGTCGTGGTTGGTATTCCCAGGCTATGACAAGCACACGATCTTCAGCGACGCGGCTTGGAACTGCCTGATACTCACGTGGGCCCTGATAGCGGGGGTCTGGGTGCTCTGGGGGAAGCCCTGGCTCTGGGATGTCCGGCGGTGCTGGGAGGGGTATCCAGCGCATCCGGTCTCCTTGGACCTGTGGTGGTACACGATCGCACTGTTTGGGTACTACCTCTGCGACACGGTGGTCATGCTGTACAGGCGGAACGTGTCGGATACGATCCATCACGTGTGCACGCTGGTGGCGTTCCTGGCTTGTTGGACCATGAACTTCCTCCGGTTCTTCTCGTTGGTCCTTCTGCTGCATTACAGTACGGATTGGTGCCTGCAGTTCGGGAGGGCGTGTAAGACGCTGGGGCTGAAGAAAGTGAGGGATCGGATCCTGCTGGTGACAGTGGTGCCGAGGATCGTGACCAGGCTCGTTTTGTTTCCTTGGTTGCTCTTGGTCGTCTTTAAGGATGTCATACCGGTCATGTCGGTGATCATGCAGGTTTTGGGTTATGCATCGGCGGGGATACTGGGGTTTCATCTGTATTGGATGGTGGTGATTCTCAAGACGATTTATAGGGGGTTTTGGGTGGGGGAGGGGTGTGTAGGGGTGGGGGACGAGGGGAAGAAGAGGTTGTGACGCGAGTCGGGGGTGGTTACCGAGGTTTTACCGCGGTTATTGGGTTTTCTGGTCTATTGCTGTCTGTGGGGTTTTCTTTAGGTTAGGGGTGGTTACCTCGGTTATTGGGCGGCTCTTCGAGTCCGACTTCCACACGACTCGGAGAGAGGAAATCCCTGGGATTCCCAGGGGATCCCAGGGGACAGGGGGAGGAAGGTGGATCGTGTGACTCGGGCCTTATCCGGTTTCCTCTCTGCGAGTTTGTCGGAACTTTTATCTCGCTCTTTTGTCTCTTGTGCTTCATTTCCGTGCCTTTTTTGCTTTCGCCTCCCGTCCGCACCCCAAGGGATGAGACCCGAAACTCTTCTCTGTTTGCGTTTGGGTTTGCAGAAAAAAAGAATTCTACCTCTTATTAATACAAAATATTATCAGCCTTTCGCTTCGATTTTATGAATAAAATGTGCATGATTGGAATATGATGGATATGATTCTGTCCTGACATAAAAATATGAATACACATATCCACATAAATAAGAAACTATAATTAAAAAACTGTGGAACCCAGACAAACGAAGTTCTTGTTCGATGCAATTTGAGAAAGGGCAAACAGCAGGCTCGATTCGGTTTGGGTTCCAACAACTCCGAATGAATTTCCGTCATGATGAAGTCATCAACCGCATTAGCATCGGTAATTAAGCCAGATCAAGGGGAGATTCGTTCGACTTTCGCTAGATGTCTCTCGTGAGGATCCGTGAGAGGCTGCAGTGATTTGCGAATTTGTGCCAACATTTCCGTGGATTTGATGTCATTTCTTCGCAAATCAATGCATATTGATGCATATCGAGTTTGCATAATGGACGGAACAGCATAACGCGTCAGAATGATGCAGACTCGCTAGATCCCAGTTTGGACCTCGTATCACCCCACTTTGGGCTTGGTATCACCCCACTTTGGATACCTGTAGCTGTCGTGATGCTCTGATAGAGAGACAAAGAGAGCGGTTATCCAGTAAGGCGAGTTCCCTCGAAATAATCCATGATTTTTGCTGTTTGCGAAGCCACGCAAAAATGCCATTCGCGGTAATTCTTAACCCCGTAACTACCAGAACCCGGATGGTCGTGTGTTTAACTCTTCGTTTCCTAAGAATCTCTTTGAAGATACTTTGCCTAATCATTATTACATTTTTTCATGAAAATATAGAGTATCGGAACTGTCAAGTTCGCAGCGCAACCTGCACAAACGGAATAATTTTTGCACGAGGGTCCATTGGACCCAGAACGGTAATTACAGGGTTAAAGACGTGTCTGCCCTCTGCTAACATTAAGATTGCATTAAGTGACGATATCTCCGCGTCCCCTAAACGTAGTGCGCATACAGGCGCAATACCGCCTGCCATAGTGTAGATGTCGCTGCAGGCGGGGGGGGGGGGGCATCGGCTCATCCGAGTCGTCGCTACGGCGTAATTGGAGTTGTAATTAAGCAAGGAAATTGAATTCGAGTCACCATGCCTCACATAAGGCTTCCCACGTGAGCGACTTCCAACCGCAGGACTCGAAGGAAAGTTTAAACTTTTTTTGGACTCGTATATGAAAGCAATTGTACAGTAAATTGAAAAAGTTTGTCCCACAACTCGCAACAATTTCCCACAATTTGGAGACAGCACGAACATGACCTTCGGTCTGACGGATCGCTCCAGTTTCCAGATTATTCTGAGAAATAATGTCCTTTACGATAATTATGAAACGAATATGTAAATTCACGTGTTAAATTCAGCGTGACAGCGAAAGAAGACATTAATCCTGTAAAGATGGGGGAAATCGCTGGGCAGTCTAGCTAAACAAAGGGAGCGCAGAAGAGAAATTTATGAAATCTTGAAATTTCGGAAAGCGTCAGCCCAATGGCGACCAAGAACGTTCAACTTGTTCGACCGAGCCCCAAGCCGTAAAGCGTCGGTTTGTGTCCTGCAGTTGGTTCCAGGCTCGCCCAAATATTTACGCGATAGTCACTTGAGTAATTGTAAAGTGATGATCCGAGTGCATCGGTTTAATAGGCAGGTACATCGTGAAATAGGTGAATTTTTGGGAACGTATTTTTATCATATCGAATCACAGCGCAAGTCCAGGCTTCCCGTGAATGACCCTCACATTTCAAAATTCACAAATAAGTATATATTCTGGAACATTTCCCTTCTTAAATATTATTTAATATATTTCCCATCTGAAAATCGACAAGGCTCTCACTCGCAGTTGCACAGCAGCCAAGCGACCCCACCCCCCACCCGATTTCCTTGCAATCTCGTTTTCCCCATCAGGAAGAAGGCGGAAGGGTGACGGTCGGATGAGGCTGCGGAGGGGCGTAGGCGCCGTAGTGAACCCTCTTCTTGAACAGACGCATGAACATCACCATCCCTGGACGAAATGAAATATAAACAAGTCGGTATTTGGTTGCAATGTGAGACCACATGACACATTTCAGGAATAGAAAGCCATCTCTTTTGTGGCTTTTTCCGTGGGAGGGGGGGGTTCGGGGAAATGTTCAACTATTTTTAGCTAAAGCAAAGCCCTTGCTGGACGTCCAGTGTTATCATTAAATTTACATCATAGCCAGACGACGAGAGACTGAATCATGCAGCTTGTTTTTCCCTGGGATAGGCTGAAAATACTTTCATCTCCATTATTTAGAAATAAATGGCAAATTTAGGCAGTGAGACAGATGCACACCTGTCTCTCTCCTTTCTTCTCTGAGGTAGAGCTGAGTATGGACCAAAGCAGCAAGAAAATATGCAGATTTTGCTCATGTCATCTGCAGCCAATATACCATAGACTCTACTGATGGTTACTGGTGCCTCCATATAGTTCTACTTTCTAATTTACTTTTATGATTGTTTGAGGCATGTTCACATGAAATCAATAGCAAGCAAGTTGCTCTCACTGCTGTATTAAAAAAAATAAGCATTGAAACTTTGGGGGAAAGTGAAAGACTGAATCCCTTATTCAAAGACCAGTATATCAGTGGCGCACCGAAAAAGGTGACCGAGATGATGATGAGAAGGAGATAGACCCAGCACTTGCAGGAGCGACTTCGATACTCGCTCAGACGATCCGATTCGACCTTCAGTCGGGCGAAGTTCCCCTCGGCCAGGTGCGAGCTCTTCTCCAGGACCTGCTCGCAATGAATTTTTCCCATCTCACGCTATGAAGCAGAGCCACAGTTGCCAAAAGTTGCAGTACCTTGTTGTCCTTGAGGATGATCTTCCCGGCAACAAGACTCTGCTCTTTGAGACTCTGGACGAGGCCCAGCATATCCTCTGCCACCTTCTCTTGCTGTTTGTGGTGGAACTGGAGGAGGGCATCGAAGTCCGTCGTCGTCGCCGTCGCCCCCTTCCGGTGCCTGGGTTCTAGCGAGGCCTGCTCCCCCCTCCCTGCACCACACAACCAAAATCCTTCATATTGCTTCATGGGATTATGCACGGGTGGATTTGTCTGGATGAAAATTGTCAGAAATATGACAAAACAATATGAATGAACGAGTCACAAATGACTCACTGCTTCAACATGCATACATTAGTCGAGGAAACACAAGATAAAATATATTCTAATCACATTCTGTACTCTATGTTTTAACAATGCTCCAGTCATTTATTTATCAAGAACACTATCACTAGCATAAAAATTGCAGAGATGCAGTTTTAAAATTCACAGTGGATTATACAACTGAATAAAAGTAAGTTTAACCAAAACTTCACATAACTTCTCAAAATATAGCCAAACAAAGGATCTTGCAAGTTTACTGACACCAATATGACTCTATAACAAAAGATTACTTCCACAGGCTCCAAGATTAAAACTCAGTATATCCACATACAGCACATGCACATATCAAATAGGTGAGAAAACATTATCTCAGTGGGAAAGTGAGTTGGAATCTGATTCCTGACCGAAGAGTTCCCTGCGAACGTCTTCGTTGACCCGAGACGTGACGCGATGCTGAAGATCTCTCGTGAGTGGATCCTGAAGCTGGGAGGAAGGGGCTGTGAGGCCGAGCGTCCCTGTTCCGCCTCCCTCTCTCACCGTTCCGGTTCCCTGAACGAAAGACAGGTGATTTTAAGGAAGCAGAACCGTGTGCAGCGCTTTTACATGAGTAACTAACATATGATGTTTACAGAATGGAAGGCAAGGCAGGACAAACCATTTTTAATGACAAAGAATAATAATGAATTTTACAATAGAAATTCACATTACCTTTGAGTTAGAGAATGAATAGGAAAAATTTATATGTTTTAACCAACACATAGGATTAGAGTTGGCAATTTTTCGGCAGTTTAAACACAGGAACAATTTCAGACAGCAAGAGAGGACTGATGAGGACAGAATTCCGACCAGCTTCTCCGCAGCAACAACCCGTTTCAGGTAGTCGACCTTGGCTTGATAGTCGGAGAGGGTCTCTGGGTCTGGCCGGCTGCACGGAAATGGCGAGTGGGTCCCCTTCATTCGCATTTCACAGACACGGCTTGTAAGCTTTGAAAAACGCATAGACTCACTTGGGAGCAGACTTCACTTCGGCCAGCAGTTCAGTCAAAGCATTCAGATACTGCAAATGGGAACACAATCAGCAAGATGAGCAAACGAGGCAAAACGAACGAGAGGACGACCGGAACGAGAAGACCTCTTGGCTCCTCCATGTGTCCTTCCAGTCGCTGGATGCGGCCAAAGTCTCGCATCGCACCAAGAGGCGACGGAAGTTGATCTCCAACCGACTCTTCACCATCTCTCTCTCTCCTGCTGGAATTTCAGAGGGTATGTCAGGAGGGAAAGGGAGATGGAGGACACTCCAAAAAACAATTTAAAAAAAATAGCATAGGTAGGAGAGCCAGAGTGAGATGGGAATAACTCTTTCCTCACTCCAAGGGTGCTTTTCAACACTCTTTTTAATGGCTCCAATCATACCTTCCTTCCTCTCTGAATGACACACTTCCTCAAGAAAACAAAAGAAAATATATATATATATTGTCAAGAGTGGAAGAAAATGCATTAAACAGTGGCTATTTGTCATTTAAAGCCTTAATATCAATGTCAACTGTATTTGCATGAAAAAATAGGAAAAGAAAGTCAGCCAAACTGGAATGAGAACAAGATGAAGAAGCGAAAGACAATGACTGACAACGAGGAGAGGAAGAAGGTATCTTCCTTCCCAAATTTCCCCCTGCTTGGTTGCATCAGAATTTGCAAAATTGCATCAGTCCCCGGGCGACTAGAAATTCACACAATTGAGAAATTCTGTCAAGTAGAATGTGAGCACCAATGATTGCTGCAGAGCAATGGTGAGACGGAAAGAGAAAAATCAGACACTATGGACATTCCTCATTTCGAGACCGAGGCGGTGGCAGACAGGGACGAGGAGACCCGTCTCATGAGTCGGCCTTGATGTCGCTGGAGGCGATTTTGCCCGTCACCGAGGAGAGCAAAAAGCCGCCGCTCGAGATCAGTGAATTCTTGTCGACTCCGAGTGACATCTTCGGGGTTGGGGCCGACTTCGATGCACTGCTTTAGATCGGTCAGGCGATCTCGGAGGGTCCGAATCTCGTTCTCCTCCGAGCGCGGATGCCTCATCTCGACGTGGACGAGGAGCGATGCCAATTCCAGGCTCTCGCTGTATCCGTTTCGAAGGCGCACGCTGCGATATCCACAACGCATGCACTCTACGGGGTAAGTAGCCTGGCCGAGGAAATTCGGCTCCCCGAACATGTCTTCGTCTTGAACCACGAAGCGGATCATCGCCAAAGCGGGGCAGGCGATGTCAAATGAGCACACTTCGTTCCATACAGGATTGAATCCATTATCTTGAACAGTTCTAGTTATATAACGATTGCCAGAATCATATGGAGCCCCAACAACTTCTACCTCCACAAAAGGACTCAAGATCCCACGACCGGATTTACCAGGCCGAGTCAGGTGTCGCCCGGCCAAAATCTGTATCGTGACCGAGAGTGGTGGGACGAGCTCCTCGTCCAACGTCCCTCGATTGTACGGGTCGAAGGATTCCGACAGCATGAATTCGGGACGGAGGACATAACCACATCCTCCGTTGGCGAGGAACCTCCCCTGATTCAACTGCATTGCCCTGTCAGGGGTCTGAAAGTTGAGAGCCACCATCTGGCAGCCTCCGTTCCACATGCGGACAGGATCGTAGTTGGAGGAATCCAGGCGCTGACCCTTTGGATAGACTCTGCTCATCTGGATCTGATGGTACCAAAGGAGAAACTTCACATTCCCTGGGTTCAACCACTTTTCAATCTTGTTCTCGGGAAAGGAGGACATCTCCGTGTGGATGCGGGCCTCCTGGATCCTCTCGGGGCAGAACGCCACACTCTGACAGTACACCACCAAGTTGGAAAGCTCCTTGGCGATCCGCTTGATACGTTCCATCTCCTTGTGCTGGTTCACCAGATCGTTTGCCCGCTGGGAAACCTGATTGATCTTCTGACCCCATTCGACGGCCTCGGCACGTGAGGGACACGCGAGGTCGAACGGTTGCATCATCGTGGAATTCTTGATCCTCACGATCCAATTCAAGGTCGGAGCCGTCGCCGAAGAGGGACGAGGCGACGAGACCGAAGGAGAAGCCTGGAAATCGAGGATCTCGACGTCACACCCGACGATATCCACGCTCCCCTGCTGAAGATTCCCAAGGAGCGCTCCTTCACCATTCTCTTCACCACTCTCCACCTGTCCAAAACACATGAGGCCATAACACTCAGCACATCACACATGGTAAGAACAATAGGAAATGAAGTGAGACCTCTTGAACATAGTTGGCAGGGAAGTAGTGCTGCTTCTTCCCACCATAATCTCCCTGCCACCATCCCCCATCCCGTTTATTCACATTGCTGATGATGGCATGCTTGCAGAAGCTGAGCTCATCCTCCCGCTGTGCCCGGTAGTCATACATTGCTTTCACCACCACCTGTATATGTCCACAGGTAAATTAAAATGATAAGATTTGCATAGCTAAAAATTTCAGTCCTTGTCACAAACTAATTCAGCATGTGTTTTATGGTTCTTCATCTGAAACATGAGAAGAGGGAAGTAGAGAATAGTATGACACTTTCCCAAACATCTGTGCATGAAATCTGCACATGCATAGCTTAAGCCTGTCAAGTAGAGAATAGGCAGATTGTCTCATGTCTCCTTCATCTGAACCAAGTATCGATGTTCATCAGAAAAAGACCAATGCTTGGCTGTGATGAAGGACATTCCCATGTACATCCCAAGTTCCAAATGGATCCATGTTAGTTTCTGCTTTGAACAATGTCTCTGCTTTAAGCAACAGTTCATTTTCGTTCACAAGAAATCTAATTTTACTTTAAAACCATCAGTGCAACCTTTTCCAGCTGCTATTTGAGACTCATAGGATATGCCCCAAAGACATAAATCACATGAAGCCAATATGGTATGGTAATTCATATGGTAGCTCCTCTCATTCTGATAGCTGAGCCAATTTTCCAACTTTAGCTGCTACTATCCATCCCTGAAAAACATTACCAGTGTCTTCACCTCATTTGCCCTTTCATTTCTCGAGCACCACAAGGAGAAACATTTGAGTTCCAACATGAGTAAGAGAAATCAAGGAATTAAATAAGTAAAAATACAACATTTGAAATGGCTCTCTTTTCCTCTGCACCTTGGAGGTGAAGGAGTTGGGGTCAGTGTAGAGGTCTGGATGGCCATAGACAGCACCCTCCTCTGGTTCCAGCTTCAGCCTCCTCACCAGTTCCTCATTCACTGGATACTTCAACTTCATCTTCTTGTAAAGATCGTTTTTCTCATAATATTCCACAAGATCCACAAGGCTCTCGAACTGCGATGTCCCGATCACGAACAACCGTCCTATGAAAACGAGTTGGAGGTGTTGAAATGGGAGGAGAAGATATGAAGTTCTTGAAGCACCATTAATCAAGCTTTGTGCTATCATGAACAGAATAGCATGAAAATCTCTAGGAACAGCTGCTACGAGATTTGCTAGCCAAGAATTATATGCCCAGTGTGCATAAATGTTGCTTTAAATCTTCAACTTTCACATTTGGAAGCTAGACAAAAACATTATAAAAGAAAATAGTAAGACAAACACCTTCTTGCTTGATGCAACAATGCTTGATTTTCCCCTCAGCTCTGAAAGATATGGCATAAGTATTGGGCTCCTTGTCGGACTTGCGGACGAGGAACGCCCCATCGTAAGGCACTCGCTTCAGGAATTCTTCTGCTTGCTGACGAGTCAAGGCACTGTGATACCATTCTTTCCCTTCGTGTTGAGACGGCTGAGGGACCGGCTCCTTCAGCGTGATGAGGAACTCCTGACTTCTCAGAGGATGCGTTCGGTAATGCGTGACGAGGTCGTAGAGGCTGTCGAACGTCAGCGTGTCGATCATGTAATATTTGGTCCTTCCACTCTCCTGGTGGTTCTTGATGCGACAGTGGTTGACCTGGCCTTGCCGCCAGAAGGAAAGCGAGTAATCCCCAACAAAAGTCTCGCTCTCTCGCACCAGGAACGTCCCATCACCCAAGTGTGAATACTCACGTAGAAGTTTCTCTGCATTGGCACGTCCCCCAGGAAGCCTCCCATGGAACCATTTTTCTCCAAAGTGAAGCTCCTCGTTGGGACAGGACTCTTTGACAATTGAGCTGCGATCCCGATCATCCCCATCATCCTCACCTGCAGAATCCTCCCGCTCGACCGTGTAATATAGGCGGCTCGGGGTGAGGACGAAAAAGTGGCGATTCCATCGTCGATCGACAGGGTCTTCCAGGTACAAAACACCATTCTTCACCCAGTTCGAGGCATCCCCTTCGGCATCTTCACGTACAGCTGCCGCCGTGTCCTCAAGTGAGCTGCTCTCTGGCAATTTCTTGTGCTTCAAGATGATTTTCCTCTTGAGAATCTCAGGAGAGGGCATGACCCCTGATGCAGGATCCAACCGATGCTTCAATAGGGCATCTCCAAAGACCTCCTGGAATGCAACAGCCATCCGCCTCTGCTGAGGGAGGCTGCAGTGGTCTTCAATGGAGAGGATCACAGGGTAGTCAGAGACTGCAAAAGCATGTTCCTTGATTATCCTCAACACATCCATGA
>CAJPEV010003537.1:0-29952 GCA_905338385.1 Darwinula stevensoni | reverse complement strand
GGGGGGGAGGAAGAGGTGGTGAAGTGGGCATTCGCTCGTGCATTCCACCTGTGGAACTCGCTGCCGGTTCTCCAGGGTTGCCGGGAGTACCCCCGAAATGCCGCATCTGAAAAGCTACACTTCATATCCTCATTTTCGTCTCCACGTCTCCATCGAGATCATTAGCTAGTTGTCAGGGGCTATTCACGTACCAAAGCCATCTCTCATTTTGAAGTTGGCTGCTCATGATGTGACAGGGGCCGTTTCCTTCGGCGCCGTTTGGCTTGGAGAATACATTAATCCGTTACTATCTATTTCACTCATCTGGATACAGTCGGATTCGGTATGATTTCAATCCATTAAAATTCACGAGCGAACAAGTCCTTCGAGGAGAGCAGACGCGAGTTTAGGTGGCCTCTGCAGCGACACAGAATGAAACAAAATGAATATTCATGAGGAAGTTCCGTCGGAAACTAGTCCCGAGCTTTTCAGCCCTTGAAACCTGTATCGGGAAATAGGGATGTTAACGAAAACAAATAGAGACAACATTTTTGGAAAACGGTGAAGCAAGTAAATACAAAGGCATGGACTAGGAGTAATGGAGACATGAGCTTTTCGCCTCTAGATGTCTCTCGTGACAGTCTCGTATGGCTTATATTGCAGCGCTGATGTGACAGCAACACAGACCCGGTGTTTAGAACATGCTTTAGAGATTGGGCTCTTTACCAAAACGTTTTAGTGTTTCTGTCCTAGAGAGAGAAGTTTGTCCAGTTTGTCAGGGTTGGGTCGGGTGTTGGTAAGATGATCCTCAGGCCAAGACATAAAAGTAGCAGAGGCAATTTGGGTATCGATCCAATCTATCAATGCAGAACATTGCTAGTTGAATTCAAGGTGAGGCTTTTCTCTGGGCTATACTTTTCTTTACTTGGCTTGTGTCACACTAGGCTAGACCTTTACTATTTTTCTTTCACAGGCCTGAGTAATTCCAATTACTTTCCCTTTCCTCTCATGGCTTGAGTTCTACCATGCATTTCGGTCGCGAGGCTTGTCGAGTTAATTGATTGCTGACAGCGGCTCTGACAGATGAGCTTGAACTGGGATTGCTTCGGAGGTATTAGGAACTCCCTTAACTATTTAGATCTGAAGGAGGAGGACCAGCAATGATGATGCAATGATGGCAGAAGCAATTCTTGATAGGGTTTGTTTAGTCAGACTTCCGAATGAATAGAGTTGTAATAAATATGTACTATAATAGTCAGGGAAGTATATCTCAGATGAAGCAGTGAAACTTAATGAGATATACTAATTAGGATTGGCATGACACAGTACTTCTTACTGCATACTTCCCTGATGGCATAATGCACTTGGACAAAATTAGGACTGATCGCACTTGCCCCTTGAACATACTAACTCAGAATGACTTATTGTATTTCTGCATAATCGACAACAGATTTCATTGGAGAACATCACTCGGCACCAATCATCATCGTGGCAGTGCCCAATGTGCTCGCTTCTCCTTTTGCTTCGCGGTCGGCATCGGCGTCGCCAGGGGTAAAATGCTCTCATGGCCGAGACGAGCAAGGTGGCGCTGCCGCGTTCATCCTGAAAACATGCTTCGCCACAGCCATTATCCAATTTTATGACAGTTACTTACGAAGTTGTGTCGCTGTTCTTTCGAATCCATTCACCGATCGCAATAATGTCCTCGGGCGTTATCGAACGGTGTCGGCCATTACAACCCCGATGCTCTACAGCTCTTCACGCATGGATCTTGGCCATATTAACTTGGAAAGTACCGACGGGGATATTCGTCGCACCGGCAATTTCGACAACAAAGCGATATCCAAATTCCAATAATATGAGGTTATTGATCGGTTCATCGACAAACAGTTGACACTCAAATCATGCGTCATATTAAGCAGACTCAACAACAGTTTTCAACATTTGTTGCGATTACTTCCAAACATCTTCATGACCTAGAAAGTTCTGGAACAGTCACTCGAAATTCAGGAGATATACTTCGGGGAAATTGTCGCGATTAACGACAATTTTTTTTCATTCCACTGTATCATTGGTACTAATGAGATTCATTCAGAATCAAGCAATTTAATTGCGTCGCTCCGATATCAGTTTTCTTCTTGTTTAGACTTCAATTTACTTGGAAAGAGCATATCGGTAAAAATTAGTGATGGGTACATCATTTTGAATCACGCTGCATACGCAAACACCATTCGATGAGAAGGTGCATATCTCTTTTTTTCACTTTGAAAGTGAGACAAAGAGAACACACAATAAACAGCCACTCAGGATGCCGCTGCCCTCGTTCATCGCAAACTCTTTCCGGAAAAGTAATATTCCGCATGGGTTTACCATAACATTCCACCCCCACCCCCCGTTACAAGGCTACATTTGCAAGCATCCATCCAGCTGGCACCATCATTTGCACAAACATGCTTCGCAGAAGAATCATCCTCGATTTTGCACAAGGTGTCACCGAGCAGCAACACACATCGAAGACTAAACTCTAGGAAACGTGTTACCACTGTGCGAGGTGATTCAGTCATGCAATAAATAGGTCACGAGACAAAAGTAGAGTTCCGAAAGGGACTATCTATGGCAATTTAGGCTTCACATCTTTTTTGCGAATTTGTCCTTTGGAGATTTCGGTGTCGTAGCTATTGTCAAAATGCGGATCGTTCGGCATACCGCCACTGCAGTTATTATACCACATTTGGCGACGACCAATAAAGACGCTGTATCGAAGGTTGACTGTGACATACCAATATCATACCAATATCACCACAATATACCAAGACCATGAACCTTTCGCTATACCAAACCGAAACTACTCATTGGGAATCTTGTCGAATTGCACCAAAATCACCATATAGGTCACCATACTGTTCAGAACCTACAGGGGAAGAAAATGGTTCTATTCAGTTCTGACTCGTTAAGGACGAGGAGACCTTCATTAAAGAAAATGTACAGACCGAGACAAGAAGAGATCGATCCAGGAGAAACAGTCCCCTGCACAATCGGAATCTCAATGGGTTGGCATCGATGAAGTCTCGCAGAGCCTCCCACTCCTTCCGCGCATCCTGCTTCTCACATACCTCCTGCTTCTCCCACTCTTCCCGGTTCTCACATTCTTCTGGTTTGTCCCAATCCTCCATTCCTTCCCGTTGTTCTTTGCTTCCCAATTTCAGCACCTCTTCCCGGAGATCCTCTCCCTATGCCAATAGACAGTCGTAACTTTCTGTGGGGTAGCTTAAAGCAAATTATATCGTCGATCTGCATATGTTTGCCTAGGCATTATTCAGCACTTAATTAGCATGAATTATGCCAATCACTGCGGAGAGATGCAAACAGCTAAAGATTTGTTTCGTTTTATATTTCTTGCAAACTCATCCCATCTGTCTTGTCCTGAGACTGTTCATAACGTTTCATCATAACAACTTCATTTCTTTGACTTTTCAACTAATTCAATATTTGATCAGTGAGAATTAAATTACACTAGCGTACGAAAAAATGTTTGATTTGAGATGTTAGTGAGAGTTTATGAAAAAATGTTTTGTTCTAAGCGCTTCGAATACAAGAGCGTAATTGAAGGAGCGAATACTCCACAGAGGAGTGTCTCACAGGACAACAGGTTAACTCGCACCTAAATAGAACCCGTAGCAAGCGGGAATATTTTCCTACCAAAGCTGAAACTGAACACATAGAAAAAGATACTCAGATCAAGAGTTTAGAAGTGGTTCAAGCATACCAAATAACCTTTGATTTTCTTCGACGCCATGCCACTCCTTCGAAGTCTAAGCTGACTTGAAAAATAAGGAAACCATGACTTTTGACGATTCTTTTACAGCGAGTTGAACCCGAGCCCAATATTCTTTATTTCGGACAGAACTGCCGTTTCCTCACGGCATAAATGGTCCCAAACAACTTTTTGAAGGCTTTTCTAAAAAAGTTAAGAACGAACATTGAAGTAACGTGGAATGGGGCTCAATCCATATAGTAACGGCATGGTCAAAATACCGAAAATTTCGTGAATCTAACTTGAACGGAAGGCAGCTCAGGCAAAAATCTAAAATCTCTTCTACGCAATCTGAAATTTATACTCTTTTTATGGCTTAAATAAAGCTTCCAAGCATAGTTCTTAGATATTTTCACACCCTGCAGTACCTAAGCATACGTCTTCTTCGTCTATAGCGAAGAAATATTCGGAAAAAATATTGGTTCATTACGTCTAATTTTATTCTTAAACGCACCCGATTCAGGACGTGCTGGGCGGCGTTGATTAGAAGGAGGAAGCGAAGGACGTAGAAAAATGAGGCGAAAGAGGAGCAGAAAATCCCAGCTGCCTTATTCCTCAAGTGGGATCGGAGCAGCGAGACGACGTGGTAGACCTCCGAGAAGGTCAAGAAGAAGGCTTGTAGAAGGCTGATGGCGAGGGGGAGGCCGAAGATGTCACATGCCACCCGCACGTCCGCTCGGATCTTTAGGTATCGTGTCCTGTTGTTTGATGAAATTCGTTAGAAATTTCATTTAACAATTTTTTTCTCGTTTAATCGAGAAGTTAAAAGCCTGGTAAATTTGATTCACCAGGCTTTTAACTACTATAATTTAACTATGTTTTCCTTCGCACTACAACTACAAAAAAATTAACTTACTTGACCAGACCGGAATGGGGCGCTGCCGACAGCACCTGCCCGATCAACTCCTCCAAACATCTCCCAATGTGCAGACAGCAGGCGAAAAACACGATATCGTACACCACGAAAGGCGGGGCCTCAAGGTTGAACCGGACCAGCGCCCACGACACGCTGACATTGGTTAAGGTCAGCGCGTACGAGGTGATGTAGATGACGACAGCGAGGAGGAACGCTAAAAGGGGCAGGTGCCTTCGCCGGCCGAGGGAGGCGGGTGCATCGGCCTGGAACCGTCGGATGAGGTCTGCGAGGCACCTGCCGCGGTAGCCGGCGTATATCACATTGAAAACTATGGAGGCTTGGAGGGTGTAGATCTGCAGGGTCACGATGGATTGCTGGAGGGAGCCGGAGCTGAAGACGTCGCCGATCCCGATCATCAATTCGGTCGGGGATGCGAAGATCGCCAGGCGGAAGCCCAGCAATACGAGGGCCAGCCCGAACGGGAAACTCATCAGACGAAACCGAGGCTGTTCCTCTTTCGGGGAGATTCCTGAGATGATTCCGGATAAAGGAAGGGATCCTGACAGGACCAGAATCCCCAAGACCACCCGATTCTCACTGAGAAACGCCATCACATCCTCCCTCCGACTAATAACTTTCCTTTCCGAGTTCATCAGAATCAAATATTCACGACGAAGTTGAACGTCAAATGACAGAGAATCGTTAAAAAAATCATCACTTCTAAAACCGGGCGAGGCCCTTCATTATTCAAATATGCTTGTTCAAATAGTTTCTGATCCATTAGTTCCATCGCTTATCATCGCGATTATCCTGAACGTCAATAAACATTTTAATCTCATTGACCGGTCAGGTTCATGAACCTAATGCCCCATCAATGCAATTTTGTTTGGTAATTGGGATAAACTATTGATTTTATTAAGGAAATTATTCGTAATTATTTACTCACGTAGTTGTCATGAGCTACTAAAGTCCCGGTAACACCTTTGTACATGTAAGGACCAAGTACCAGGGCCCTGGAAGTACGGTGTTAGTTCAGTTTATCCTAAAAGTATCTCCTAAAATGGGCCAGTTTAAATTAATTATTCAAATTTGTCTCATATTGTGCACTTCTGGTATGCTAAACAACTTCCATGGCCCAGGATTACCTGTCCCTTCGTTATCACGACTGTTTGCTTCAATTCCAAGTTTTTGATGCATTAGTTCCATCGCTTATCATCGCGATTATCCTGAACGTCAATAAACATTTTAATCTCATTGACCGGTCAGGTTCATGAACCCAATGCCCCGAAAGTGAGACACAGTAAACACACAATAAACCTCCACTCAGGATACCGCTGCCCTCGTTCATCGCAAACTCTTTTAGGAAAAATTACATTTTCCTCTTGGGTTTACCATAGCATTCTCTCCTCCACCCCCGTTAAAACGCTCCACTTGAAAGCAACCATCCTGCTGACACCATCATTGCCGTAAACATGCTTATTCGCAAATAAATTATCCTCGATTTTGCAAAAGTGTCATCGAGCCGCAACACACATCGAAGACTAAACTCAGGGAAATGTGTTACCACTGTGCGAGGTGATTCAGTCATAGAATAGATAGTTCATAATGCAAAAGTGGAGAGCCTAATGGGAATAAAGAAGGCAAATTAGGCTTCACATCTTTTTGCGAATTTGTCCTTCGGAGATTTCGGAGTCATAACTAGTATCATAATATGGTTCTTTCGACATACCGCTACTGGAGTATTTACACCACATTTGACGACGACCAATAAAGACACTGTATCGAAGGTTGACTGTTATACCTATATCACCAAAATATACCAAGACCATGGAACTTTCGCTATACCACACCGAAACTACTCATTGGGATCCTTGTCGAATTGCACCAAAATCACCATATATGTCACCATACTGTTCAGAACCTACAGGGGAAGAAAATGGTCCTATTCAGTTCTGACTCGTTAAGGACGAAGAGACCTTCATTAAAGAAAATGTACAGACCGAGACAAGAAGAGATCGATCCAGGAGAAGCAGACCCCTGCACAATCGGAATCTCAATGGGTTGGCATCGATGAAGTCTCGCAGAGCCTCCCACTCTTTCTGCGCATCCTGCTTCTCCCATACCTCCTGCTTCTCCCACTCATCCTGGTTCTTCCTTTCTATTGGTTTGTCCCAATCCTCCATTCCTTCCCGTTGCTCTTTGCTTCCCAATTTGAGCACCTCTTCCCGGAGATCCTCACCCTATACAAATAGGCAGTCCTAACTTTCTGTTGCGGAGTTTAAAGGAAATTATATCTTTGACCTTCATATGTTTGCCTAGGACTTATTCAGCCCTTAATTAACATGAATTATGCCTTTCAGCAGAGATGCAAACAGCTAAAGATTTGTTTCGTTTCATATTTCTTGCAAACTCATTCTATTCGTCTGGTCCTGAGACAGTGTATAACGTATTGTTGACAATGGTTTCATACAGTCTTCATTTCGTTGTCTTTTCAACCGATACATGATTTGGTCAGTGAGAAACAAATTATACTAGCGTACGAAAAGATGCGAGATTCGAGATGCGAGTGAGATTTCTCGAAAAAATAGTTTTTGCTCTAAGCACTCCGAATACAAGAACGTAATTGAAGGAGCCAATACCAAAGAGACGAGTGTCTCACAGGACAACGGGTCTACATTCAGCTAAATAGAACCATCAGCAAGCTGGAAAATGTTCCAACCATAGCTCAAACTGAACACACAGAAAATAAACTCAGAACAAGAGTTTAGTAGTGGATCAAGCATCTAATATATATAGACGATCGTGACTGACTGACTGGCTGACTGACTGACTGACGCTAATTCTAACCATGTTCCAGAAGAGTTAGAAATCTGAAACTTGGTACACATGTTGACTGAGAGATTGCAGTCTCTGTTGACATGCGTCGCGTTGACTTTCCAGGCGATTGAGAAATCTTATTGCTGACCATAACAATATTTTCCTCAGAACGACCTGTCCTTGGGCGTCCAGAGCGGGGAAGGTCAGCGACTGTGCCTGTTTTGTCAAAGTTCGAGTTGATACGGACGATCGAATTCCGGCTGACTTAGAAATTCAATGGCTCCATTGAATTTCCTCTTGAATTGTCGAACGGTTTCCGCAGCGTTCTGGTCGAATTTGGAATAAAGGCGAACAATTGCAACTCGCATATAACACTCAGTCGTTTCTCGCTCATTCTCCCGTAAGTGTTCCAGGGATATCAATCACAAAGGACATAGTTCATCAGACACTCAATCAAACCCAGCACGCAGACGTGGTTTCAAGTATAAACGCGTTTAAATACCAAAATAGATATTTGATTTACCTCCTCCCAATTGTTAAATAATGAACATAATAAAATGAAATCCTGCTCACAGATAGAGATTTGTCTTGTCTTTCGAATGGTGCAAACCGCATTTTAATCCGATCAGGCATTCCAAAGTTATTAACATTCAAAGAGCGGAGGGGACTTTTGACTCACCCTGTATATCGTGATGGATAAGGATGTCATCGAAAGCTTACACCGTGTGTCTCCGTTTCGGTGGTGTAGTGGTAGCACATCGGACCGGTAATCGTGAGAGCAGGGTTCAATTCCCCGCCATTAGTTGCATTTTTTTTATCTTCTCTTGCCTTCCATGTCCCGTTGGACATGGAAAGCGTGAACGTGGCATGGACGTGCATACCGACACGATGAGATAAGGAAAAATGCAAAAATTTTCATCCATCCCCTGCGGGCATGGATCCAGCAAAACGGAGGGTGCAGGAAAGTTTAAACTTGGCAAAGAAGTACCTGATGAAGAGCTGAGTAAAGAAGCAATTCTACTTTCATCTAATATATATAGAAGATCGTGACTGACTGACTGACTGACGCTACTTCTAACCATGTTCTAGAAGGGTTAGATACCTGAAAATTGGTACACATGTACCTTTTGGGATGCAGAGTTCAGAAAANGCTAATTCTAACCATGTTCTAGAAGGGTTAGATACCTGAAAATTGGTACACATGTACCTTTTGGGATGCAGAGTTCAGAAAAAATCCGACTTTGGAGGTACATGCCCTGGGGGTACAAATTTGGGGAGGGGAAACGTTTTTCTTCAATATATTATGTGACAGATGAGGATGGCATTCAGAGAGTCTGCTAGACATGCTGGGATCGTTGGTGTAGTAGCAGCATTTCTGACTGGCAATTAGAAAGTCCGGGTTCAATTCCCGCTCATTCCTTGGCTTTCTTTGGGCTTTTATTGTCTTCCATGTCCCGTCACTCATTCCCCCACCATAACATTACTTTTTCTTAAGTGAAACGGAGAGTCATGGAAAGCTGAAACTTGGTATGGACGTGTATAATGAGGCGAAGAGTTCAGGAAAAATGCAAAATTTTAGATTCATGACCTGGGGGCATATTTTTGGGAGCCGACGTTTTCAAGTACTTTTTTTTCCTGGTGTATGAAGCGGAGTGGAAAGATGAAACTTGGTACGTAACTACCTATTGGGATGCTGCAGAAAACTTCAGACATTAGAAGTAAATGCCCTGCAGGCACAAATTTCAAAGGGAGATGTTTTCAACTACTTTTTTTGCATCTGGTAATCTGACGAACGTTGAAAGCTGAAACTTTGCATGAATGTGGCTACTGAGACAAAGAGTTAAATAAAAATGTTAAATCTCGATACATCCAATGGGGGAATTTTTTTCGAGGTGCGATGTTTTGAAAAAGAAATTGGCATAGCGAATTGGAAAGAAATGGGAAGGTGAAACTTGGCACACATATAATGACATGATATTACTGAGCTGTGAGAGTATTCAGCTTTCATGGTGCATCCCATTCAGGCAAAGCTTTTGGGTGGGTCGGCTTTACGAAGCATGTTTTTTCACCAGCGAAAAGGGCAATTGTATAATATTGAAACTTTGGGGACATGTAGCTCACTGGGCGGACATAGAAAAGTACCTGGCGCACGCATCACTTACGTGATATTGATTTAAGGAAAAATTAAACTTCATTTATACGTCTCCTCAGAGCACAGCATTTGGATGGGTCGATTTCCCAAATACATTTTTTCCATGCAGCAAAAAGGGGAAACGAATAAGGCTGACATTGGGTGGCATGGAGATCCCTGAGTCTACATTTCAAAAGAAAAAAAAATTTCGTTAAAACCTATTAGTGCACTTTTTTCAGTCCCATTTTCCTGATTTTTTTTGATCCAACGAAACAGAGACAGAAGATTTAAACTTCCCTCAGAAGTACTTGTTGGATGGCTGAGTAGAGGAAAAAATCATACTTTTGAAATATGTCTCCTTAGCGTAGATTATTGGAAGGAAGTTTTTCAAAAAGTTAGGCACACAGAATCATAGAGATAATGACTTTGATTTAAAAAATCAAGACATTCGACCCCATATTTCACGTATTTCAATGGGGACGTACATTAAATACGTGTTTCCCATTTCGCAAAAAATAAATGAATTAATCACTCTCCAAGGGAAGGGAGCGCTGAAGGCGCGACCATAGCGAGTTTGTTTGCCCGAAGGGCAAACAAACTCAATAGTAACAAATAATCTTGATTTTCCCCGACTCCATGCCACTCATTTGAAGTCTAAGCAGATTTGATCAATAAGGAAACCGTGACTTTTCACGATTCTTCTACAGCGAGTTGAACCCGAGCCCAATATTCTTTACTTCGGATAGAACTGCAGTTTCCTCGTCGCATAAATGGTCCCATGAAAGTTTTCGAATGCTTTTCCAAAACGAAGTTAAGAGCGAACATTGAAGTTACGTGGAGTGGGGCTCATATCCCTAATGGGGATATGAGCCGTGCAGTGGGTCCCATATCAATCCATAAAGTAAAGGCATGGTCAAAATTCCGAAAATTTCGTGAATCGAACTTGAACGGAATGCAGCTCAGCCAAAAACCTAGAACCTCGTGTCCAAAGTCTGCAATTTAGACTCCTTTTGTAGCCTAACTTATGGCTTTAACGCTTAGCTCTAAGATATTTTCTCACCCAGGTGTACAAAAGCTTCCGCCTTCACAGTGTTGCGCGACGAAATATTCGGAAAAATATTGCTTTATAGTGCCTAATTCTATTCTTAGCCATACCCGATTCAGGACGTGCTGAGCGGCGTTGATTAGGAGAAGGAATCGTAGGATGTAGAAGAACGAGGCGAAAGAGGAACAGAAGATCCCGGCTGCTTTATTGCTTAAGTGGGAAAGGAGCAGAGAAACGACGTTGTAGACTTCCGTGAAGGCCAAGAAGAAGACTTGAAGGAGGCAGATGGTGACGGGGACGCCGAATATGTCGCATGCCTCTCGCACGTTTGCTCGGATCCTCAGGTATCGGGTCCTGTTATGAGATATGAACTTGGTGAGAAGATCCTTTTAAAAACATTTTCCGATATATTCGATCAGTTTGGTGAGTTTGATTGACGAGTTTGAGGGGCAGTGGTAATAAAAGACTTGAGAAGCGAAGAACGGGAACTACTGGATCGTGCGGGGAAATTGAGTAGTAATTTAAATTTGGGAATATTTCTATTGATGAAAAGTGAGGACTACATGGGCTACAAGGCTTCCTCAAATTTTTCACTTTTCCATTTCCGGAAATTACCGACATTTGTCATTCTGTTTCAAGTCAACTATGACAAGCAATCGATACCCTTTGATTTTGATGGAATATCATTAGGACTTATCCTATGTACTGAGAAACAATTTAACACAAAATTTCGGTTCAATGAGTAAAATACTTTTTGAGAAAAGGAGCAGCGAATTTTACTCAATAGTACCGCTTTCCAGTCAGGTGATCGTCGCTCAATTATTTCCTAATAAAAAATACTTATTTTAAAGAACATTTCTTATACGCTCATTTATATTGAATGCTTTTCGTGGAGGTACTGGAAACTAGGACTACAGGTGAAGAGGTCTCTCCCTTCACCATGAATTTCTTCAGGTCAATCATTTAAAGTTAACAAGACATCCGGATCAAGACATCCATCATTGATGCACAATTTGTAGTTTCAGACGAAAATGGGATCAAATGATGTCAGCCAGCAGATTTCCGATGCGCCCAGAAAGATCGCCGTATATCCGGGGGAAAATTGAGAGAATGAGCGGTCTCGACTGTTGAAAAAAAAGGGTATTTTCTTTCAAATGAGATCATTTCTCTGTATTGAGTCCTTTTTCGGGTCTCTTTGACCTTATCATGTCGGTCGTTCCGAGGGATGTTTGCAACGATGGCGCATCACAAGAAAATGTAGGCAAAAAAAAAGGGTAAGGGGAAGATGAGGGGAAAGGAGAACGTAAGATGCTAATGAAAGGATTTCAAGATTCAATCTGTCAAGTTCGGCAGCATCTTCATTGTGACGTATTGAATTTAATGGCATTCTATAGGCGATCACTCCCGTCTCGCTTTTTCTCTCCTTTCTAGACGATAAGGTTCATTTCTATTCTCCTCATTTCCGCCTATTTAACTGTGGGGTATACGGCCTCCTTTCCGGCAGGATTGAAATCTGATCGAGGGGCCACAGAGGTCAGGTACCGTGTAATAACAACTTACCTATTAAGTCACCACCTTCGAAAATGGTCCCTATTATTCTGACTACCAAAGTGAAACATTACACTCTAATTTCTTTTTTTTGTTAGTATTTAAAAGTAATCTATGAATATATCAGTTCTCTTTAATTTAAATTCGATGTAATGGTGCATAACATATTTGGTATGAACGTATTGCGCTTAAAAAACAATGACCTGTTTTCGGACTCAAGGTCAGAAATGCAATAATACACTGAATTTCTCCACCTAGGAGGCATTCGCGATATTCTCTGACGGAATCTCAAGGTCCATTCATCAACGAGGCATGCCACAGTATCTCTAACATATCTGGCGGAAAATTGCCTCATTTTTTATTGCTAAATGCAACATTTGGCCTGGATTTTCAAATATTTGTGCGAGTGTGAAGAAGAGTAACCCTATCCTCGCAAGTTTTCCTTCGCACTACTATCACTAGAACAAAAAATGAACTTACTTGATCAGACCGGAACGGGTCCTAGAGGACAGCACTTCCGCCTGCAACTCCACCAAACACCTCCCGATGTGCAGACAGCAGGCGAAAAACACGATTTCGTACCCCATCAAAGGCGGGGCCTCGAGAGTGAAACGGAGCAGCGCCGTTGCCCACGACACGATATTGTTGGTTATTATAAACGCATACGAGGCGATGTAGATGGCCGCGACGATGAGGAACGTTAGGAGTGGCAGGTGCTTTCGCCAGCCGGGGGAGGCGGGTGCATCGGCCTGGAACCGTCGGATGAGGTCTGCGAGGCATCTGCCACGGTAAGCGACGTATATCACGTTGATGACTATGGAGGCTTGAAGGGTGTAGATCTGCAGGGTTACGATGGATTGCTGGAGGGAGCCGGAGCTGTAGACGTCGCTGGACCCGGTCACCAGGTGGTTCGTGGATGAGTAGATCGCTAGGCGGAAGCCCAGCAATACGAGGGCCAGCCCGAAAGGGAAACTCGTCGGACGGAACCGAGGCTGTTCCTCTTCTGGGGAGACTCCCGAGATGATTCCGGATAAAGGAAGGGATCCCGACAGGACCAGAATCCCCAACAGCACCCGATTCTCGCTGATAAACGCCATCACTTCCTCCCTTAGACTGATTAATTTCCTTTCCGAGTTCATCAGAATCAAATATTCACGACGGAGTTTAACGTCAATTGACAGAGAATCGATCGGATATCGTCACTTCTCGAACCGGGCGAGGCCCTCGTATTGAAATATGCATGCGTCAGATAGTTTCTGATGGATTAGTTCCATCGCTTATAATGGCGATGATCCTGAACGTCAATAAACATTTTAATTTCATAGACCGTTCAGGTTAATGAGCCTAAAGCCTCCTCTAAGTACATGGTATTTATTTTTGGTTATTGGGAGAATTTATCTATTGTATTCTGGAAATTATTCGCAATTGATTACTCATACCGTAGTCATTAATTAATAAAGTCTTGGTAACACTTTTGTACATGGAAGTCCTAGCAAGTATCAGGGCCCTGGAAGTGCGGTGTAAGTTCAGCCTAACCTTAAATTATCTCCCAAAACATTGCCAATTTAAATAAATTATTCAAGATTGGCTCATAATATGAACTTTTGGCATGCAAAAACAAATTCCAAGGCCCGAAATCACTTGCCTCCACATTTGCAAGACTGTTTTCTTTAACTCTGGATAATCGTAAATTGGATTGAAAATTAATAAAGGGTTTCCCACGAACGTCTGGGTCATATATTTTTGCAAAACTCACGAATGATGATGCAAAAGCCCTGAAAACGAGGAACTAAAGAAGAGGGTCCTTGTAAATTAAGTTACGACAATTGCAATTTCCTTCGGAGTGACTCATGTTCGTCTGATGACGTCCTTCAAATGTACCCTATTGTTATAAAGAAAAATCCCTTCATCGAGCGCGAAAATTCTTCATTGCGTGTCTCCGCGAATGGAAGGAATTCCAAAAGGGAATTCAGTTCTTACCATCCTCGGCAACCCTAAGTTTTGAGAGATACGATACTTTAGCAGTAGTCCCAAAGGAAAAAAACAACGAGGTGTCGAATCTGGCGAGTGTTTCATGCCGCGGAACAGCGCAGAAGATTAGAATAAATCCATTCCCTAGATTTCACTCCAAGAAGTCGGTATGACTAGTTGCACCATTCGATATCCAATCTGGGATGCATGTAGGTTGAATGAACGATCCGACTAACTTTTCTTTCAATGCTTGGATTTCGACTCGAGTATTTGCGAATCTCAGACCTTGACTGGTGTCTATGACAAGAGAAGGAACTTCGTGAAAACTTTGAACATGTATATGTTCCGCTTGAACATCCCATTCCTCATAATCAGGAATGTAATAAAATCACAGCTGAAAAATTAGATTATTTCAAATCTGTGATTCGAGAGAGGAATTTATTTCCAACAGTAATCATCGACATAAAACATAGAGCAATAATGGGTATCCGACTTAGATGCTGAAAAAGAATTTAATGCTTTTCAAGAAAACTCACTATTTACCAATCTGGAAGAAATAGGGAACTGTGAGTGAACATGCTATTTTTTCCTCATTCATAAATGACACCCTGTCAAGACAAAATCCAAAGCTGTGATGTAAGCCTTTGGCTTGGACTACAGCTTTAGGACATAAGCTTAATGCAGACTGCAGGTCGAGGGCTATGGGCCAATTCCTTTTCCCTTCTATGGCTGCCCTCTTCTGCCTTTCATAATATTTTCTTTCTCTCACATTTCATAGGGCACAGTAATACAGGGTGGTCCAGGTCAAGTGTAACGAAATTTCAAAGTCCCCTCCTACACCAAGTTTTTGACTTGTGAAGTTCAAATGTTATTCGTTGGAATATTAGGTTTTAGCTGTTTATTCCCGTCCTGAATTTAATTAAGTCCTTTCAACACAAGATTAGAAATTGGCATTGGAAGCTAGGCGGTCGATAGTCGTAGAACTGCATTAACAGGGCCTCAATACACAGGAAATTAAAAAGGCAGGCAAAAAGTTGAACTTGAGCCGATCCTTCATCAAAAGGACATTAGGTCGAGGCCAAGAATGGCTCGGTCACCAACATCGTCTTCTCCGACGAGAAATTGTTCACGGTGCAGCAGTCCACAAAAGTCAAAATGATCGGGTTTTGACATGAATTCGAGAAGAGATTCCCGATAATGCTGGAATAGCGTTCCAGCACCCAAAAGCCGTTATGGCGTGGGCAGCTGTCACCAACAAGAGCAAGTCCCCCGTCTACTTCGTTCTCGAGGGCATCAAAATGAACAAGGAAGTCTACGTAAAATCCATCCTGCCGGACTCCCTGCTCCCCTGGGCTCAAAATCTGTTCAGGGATGAGCATTGGACATTCCAGCTGGACGGAGCAACATCTCATATGGCTAATGTGTCCCATGACTGGGATCAGAAGAATTTCCCAGGGTTTTATTAGCAAGGAGGAGTGGGCACTGTCGTCTCCAGATTTGAACCCTTTTGTCTACTCCATATGGTCGATCCTCGAGTCTCGAGAGTCTCTACCAAACCCCACCACAGTCTAGTACATCTCAGACAAGATTTGGTTCGTATTTGGGAAGAAATTCCAATGAAAGTGGTGAGGAACAAATTTAACAACTTAGAGAAGAGGTTGAAGGCCATAATGAAGGCCAAATGCGGCCACTTTGAGTGAGACTTATGTCACATTTCGTCCATTGTGTCAGGAACATGTGCAAATTTCAAGTAAAAAAAACATGATGCATCTAAGAAAATTGCAGTTTGGTTTATTACACTTTACCTGGACAACCCTGTATATCAGAATGAGAGATGACTCTCTCTGATCCATGCTCTGGCTCGGATTACAGCAACATTATTGCATATCCCAGTTATCGATCCCAGTGTATTGGCTCCTCTCTTCATCAATCTCTTTCTTATCAAGAGCCGGAGAACCTCTCACCTGGCTGCCTTCCTACTGGTTGGAGCTTGGGCATTTACGCTACGCTTCCGGATTCTCGGAACACCCTGCACTTGGTCCCTCCGGGAATCAAAGGTGCCAATTTTCAGTCTCAAATTTGCGGAATATTGAAGTGAAAAGTGATGCGAATGAAAATCTAATATAATTTATTGAAACTCGTTCCGGACGTTTTTCCAATGCCTAAACTGTAGCAAATTATTTTTCGATCGCACTTATGAGAGTCGATGATACACGTCAGAGGTCAAATTTCTTGACACCAAGAAATAATACTAGTAGATTAAAAAGTATGATTAATAGCTCTTTTCTAAACTTTTAAAGGGTTCATTTCATCTGCTGCGTTTCCCTTTTTTAATTCAACAGGTCAACCTATATCTAAGGAGTGTCCATGATCTTTTAATTTGAATAAAATACTAACACGATTTTTAGATTAAGTTGATTTGCTTAATTTCTTGATTTACTGGCTGCAAAATCTTTAATAACTTCGCTGAAATCAAGTGACTCGTGACTGTCGTCTCTCAGCATATGTCGCTTGCAGGGTGGTTTAGACGTTTAATATCAGTCATAACTCGCTCGCAAAGGAAGTGAATATAGCCCCAGCACTACTAACGGAGCTACCAGCATGCGTCATGCCGGATATATATCAATTGTAAAATTGTATTTATTTTATTACCCCAGAAATGCCATTTGCGTCAATTTTGCCACCCTTGGAACTGAGGGCGGCAAGCGGGAAAAAATCGCCAAAATGGGCATTTTGCCAGTGGGCGGAAAAATGGGCAAAATGAAACAAGTTTCCGAAATTTTGCTTCTTTGAAAGAACATTTTTTTGAAAGGCTACTTTGCCGCCCTCTGGACTGTGGCGCCCGGGGCGACCGCCCCACTTGCCCTCCCCCTAGTTACACCATTTGGGCGTATCATAGCCTGGACCTGGACCAGCAGACGGGTTTCTTCGTTGCTTTAACTGTGGTTTTAATATAATGTTTTAGAGCAATGGTGTCCAACCTGTGGTCTGCAAGGTGTTAACAAGAGGCCCACAAGATACTAACCAAAAATATATATCCTCAGGTTCCCTAAAATAGTCTTCTAAAATACTAGTGACTGCACGTGCCTTGCAATGGCAGTGGGAGTGAGCTATGTGGCCCCTAAACTGGAAAGATTGTGCACCACTGTTTTAAAGGCACCATTTGTGAGCAGTGGATTTAAGTTGAATTTGAAAGGAATTCAGTTTCTCTTGCTGCTGCTTCCCAGTTATTATTTTTTTCTCATCATGGATACTTTGGTGCATCATATTAACATTGGTCTTTAAATATCCAAGAAAGGAAGAGAAGAAAGAGTTCAAACTGACACGGATGAGTCCTGAAGTCAGAAAATAAGCCATTTTATACCATTTTAGTCAATAAAGAGATGTGAGATTTCCATTATTGAACTCTATATTTTGGGGTTCAGGAGTTCCAAGTCATATGCCTAGACCAAGTTCTTGTGTGGCGGTTTGATCCACTCCTCGTCAGCTGCTGCCTCTCATGATATACTGGTCTGATCATAGGGATCAAATTCGGGAGCCTATGCTTTATGCAAGGAGGTACGGTGGAGAGCTCAGAACAGAGAATACTTGATAGCAGTTTGAAGGGAGGGTGGTTGAAAAGTTCTTGGAATTCAGAATATATCTCATGTGAATCTAATAATTTCTGTTCTATTCAGTAATCCATTATTGACTTTTTCCATTGTTCCACTAGCTTCTAAATCACAGCAGTAAATCACGGTAGTCCACGGTGGTAATACCTCTGACAGAGCAGGTAGGCCTTCATTGCAAAAGTGTATGAAATACTTTGGAGCCTTTTGGCCTACTCATTAGTTGTAGGTTTCATGGCTAAAAAGGCTATTAAATGTTATTCTCATATACAGGGTGGTCCAAAAAACCTTGGACCCCAAGCTTTTCAATAAAATTTAATATGCGACTGGATGAAATCAAATTTTATTGCAGGTGAAATTCTAAAAAGTGTTGCTTCACGTCAAAAAATTGTTAAAATTATTTTGACAAATAAATCTCCAGCAATTACAGCAAATTTTCAAATTGGCCCCAATCTTGATCAATGCACATCACAACTCGTCATCTGAACAGATGGATCGCACTGTTTCTTTAGGCTTGATACAGGATTTACCAAGCTTCATTAACATATTCAATGAAGTGGTTTTTATCTCAAATCGCCTCAGTATACACGTTTTGATGCATTCTTTCCTTACATGATAAACCACTGTTCAGCTATGCAATTGTTGAAGTGCCCTTGACCTCATGTGACCTGGCATGTGCCCTCAAAATTACCTGACCTCAAATTGGTAGAATATTATGCAAGGAAACATTGTGTAAACATGTGTATACTAAGGCCATTCTGGATGAAAACCACCTCATTGAGTGTGTCAATTAAGCTTGGCAACTGCTGGATCAAGCTGAAATGAACAGAACGATTGATCTGTTCAGATGGTGAGTTGTGATGTGCAATGATCAAGATGGAGGCCACTTTGAAAGTTTGCTCTAATTGCTGAAGGTTTTTGTTTGAATTAAATTAACAATTTCTTTACATGAAGCAATGTTCTGGGAAAAGTTTCTCCTTTAATAACCTTTTATTTTATCCAGTGATATTGTGAATTTCATACCCTTGGGGTCCAAGGTTTTTTGAACCACCCTGTATATACAGTATAAGCTAATGTAAGCAGAGTTTATTTGTGAACCCTCCTTGCATGGGTTCTTAGCTGGTGCATCAGCTGTCATGCATGACCAAAATCATGGTATCCCATTGTAGCTGAGCTTGAAAGTGTATATTCTGCTTTATGAAAGTGCATTTAAAAATCTATCCCTCAGAATTGAGAGTCTATTTCTGATCGGTCTGTTTCCAGAATCTGTTTTTCTAGTCATGAAATTTGCACTAAGAATGTGAGGGTCAGTTCAATCCAGGTATTGAGGTGAATGGCTTCATCAATGAATATATGAAGAAATACCTTGGTGAAGTACATGAGTCTCAGCAATTGGCTTACATTGACCAGTAAAACTCCAATAACATGGACAGTTCAATTATAAATCTTTTGGAACCCTAGTACATGAATTTTTTATTTCACAGGCATTGTCACAGCATGTCTTTTTTAATGATACCTGTGCCTTTCCATCACAAATGGCACTACTGCCCCCTCTATGTTGATGCTACACTGTTGTTGCAGATACAAGATCTGTGCATATATGTTGTAAGTTTAGGATGCATAGAAAGATGGAGCTGAAGCTTGAGAAGAAAGACCTCCATGCAATCAGCACTCCTAATGGTAGATGCGGGATGTTTAAGAGTCCCAGCAGTGTGAACTGATTGCAGGTAGTGCATCTCTGTGATAACCATGAAGATTGGCTCAAGAAATGGAGATTCACGTGGCTCTCGCGACTGATGCCCCGTTTGTAAAATATCTTAATTTATCTGCTCTGGACAATAGCTTTAAGTTTTCCTTGGAAAAAGTCTCTTTCTTTTTCTTCCCACTGCGCTCGCTTCTCCTTTTTGCTTCTTGGTTAGCATCGGCGCCGCTAGGGGGGAAACGCACGTATGACTGAGTCGGGCAAGGTGGCGCTGGAACGTCCATTCGGAAAGCATGCTGTGAAACTGTTTCCTCGCAATTTTCTATCAGTTTCTTCCAAAGTTGTGTCGCAGTTCTTTCGAATCTACTCACCGATCGCAATACTGTCCTCGGGCGTTATCATGCGATGTCTGCCATTACAACCCCGATGCTCCACAGTGACTCGCGCATGGAACTTGGCCATATTGAAATGAAGAGTACCGAAGGGGATATTCGTCTGACCGACAATTTCGGCAGCAAAGCGGTAGCGATGATTGATCGGTTCATCGACAAACAGATACACTCAGATACACTCAAATCATGCGTCATTTTAAGCAGACTCAACAACAGTTTTCAACATTTGTTGCGATCACATCCAAACATATATTCTCTTCTTGATCATGGTACATCCATTTGAATCATGCTACATATGCAAAAACCATCCGATGAGAAGGTGCATAACTCCTGTTTTCATTCTAAAATTGAGATACAGTGAACAAAGAATAAACCGCCACTCCGGATGCCGCTACCATCGTTCATCGCAAACTCTTTCCGGAAAAGTAATATTCCGCATGAATTTTCCATAACATTCCCCCACCCCCCCTTACAAGGTTACATTTGGAAGCAGCCATCCTGCTGGCACCATCATTCGCACAAAGATGTATCGTATATAAATTATCCTTGATTTTGCACAAGGTGTCACCGAGCCGCAACACCCATCGATGACTAAACTTAGCGAAATGTGTTACTACTGTGAGAGGTGACTCACTCATGGAATAGACAGTGCATAGGACAAAAGTAGAGTTCCGGAGGGGACTAAGAATGGTAATTCATGCTTCAAATCCATTTTGCAAATTTGTCGTACTAAGATTTCGGCATCGTAGGTATTGTCATATGGCTGTTTGTTCGACATAGCGCCACTGGTGTTTTTGTACCATATTTGGCGACGACCAATAAAGACGCTATATCGAAGGTTGACTGTGACATACCAATATCACCGCAATATACCAAGACTATGAAACACTCCCTCTATCACACCAAAACTACTCATTGGGAATCTTGTCGAATTGCACCAAAATCACCATATAGGTCACCATACTGTTCAGAACCTACAGGGGAAGAAAATGGTCCTATTCAGTTCTGACTCGTTAAGGACGAAGAGACCTTCGTTAAAGAAAATGTACAGACCGAGACAAGAAGAGATCGATCCAGGAGAAACAGTCCCCTGCACAATCGGAATCTCAATGGGTTGGCATCGATGAAGTCTCGCAGAGCCTCCCACTCCTTCCGCGCATCCTGCTTCTCACATACCTCCTGCTTCTCCCACTCTTCCCGGTTCTCACATTCTTCTGGTTTGTCCCAATCCTCCATTCCATCCCGTTGCTCTTTGCTTCCCAATTTGAGCACCCCTTCCCGGAGATCCTCTCCCTATACAAATAGATAGTCGTTAACTTTCTGTTGCGGAGTTTTAAGGAAATTATATCTTTGTTCTGCATGTGTTTGCCTAGGCCTTATTCAGCACTTAATTAACATGAATTATGCCTTTCACCAGAGATGCAAACAGCTAAAGATTTGTTTGGTTTCATATTTCTTGCAAACTCATTCCATCTGTCTTGTCTTGAGGCAGTGAGACAGTTAATAACGTATTGTTGACAATGGCTTCATGAAATCTTCATTTCGTTAACTTTTCAACTAATTCAATATTTTATCAGTGAGAAACAAATTACACTAGCGTACGGAAAGAGATTGCTCGAAAAAGGAATTCTTCTAAACGCTACGAATATATGAACGAAATTAAAAGAGCCATTACTCGACAGGGCAGAGTGTCTCTGTTTAATGGTCGAACTTGCTTTTGAATCGAACCCACAGCAAGCGGGAAAATGTTCCAACTAGAGCAAAAACTAAACACATAGAAAAAAATACTCAGATCAAGAATTTAGAAGTTGTTCAAGCATAAACAATTATCTTGATTTTCCTCAGCGCCGTGCCACTAATTCAAATTCCAAGCTGAGCTGAACTAGAATGTAACCTTGACATTTGACGATTCTCCTAAACCGAGTAGAATCCGAGCCAAATTTTCTTCAATTCCTACTGAACTGTTGATTCCTGATGACATAAATGATCCCATAACCTTTGGCGACGGCTTTCCAAAAGAAACCTTGAGAGCGAACATTGAAGTTACGTGGAGTGGAGCTCAATCCGTAATGCGATTGCATGGTCAATATTCAAACTTGAACGGAAGGCAGGTTTGTCAAAAATCTAGAATCTCGTGTCCAAAATCTGAAATTTAGACTCATTATATAGCCTTACTTATAGCTTTCAAGATTAGTTCTAAGATAATTTCTCACCCTATAGTACAAAAGCATACGTCTTCACAGTGTTACGGGACGAAATATTCGAAAAAAATATTGGGTTATAGTACCTAATTCTATTCTTAAACACACGCGATTCAGGACGTGCTGAGCGGCATTGATTAGGAGAAGGAAGCGAAGGACGTAGAAGAACGAGGAGAAAGAGGAACAGAAGATCCCGCCTGCTGTATTGTTTAAGTGGGATCGGAGCAGCGAGACGACGTTGTAGACTTCCGTGAAGGCCATGAAGAAGCCATGAAGGAGGCAGATGGTGACGGGGACGCCGAATATGTCGCATGCCTCTCGCACGTTCGCTCGGATCCTCAGGTATCGGATCCTGTAATGACATATGAACTTGGTGAGAAATTCCTTTTAAAAATATTTTCCCATATATTCAATTAGTTTGGTGAGTTGGATTCCCGAGTTTATGGGGCATTTGTAATAAAAGACTTGAGATGCGATGAATGGGTACTAGTGTATCGTGCGGGGAAATTGAGTCGTAAGTTTTAATTTGGGAATATTTCCATTGATCAAGAGTGGGAGTAGACGATGAAAGGTTAGAAAAAAGTTCCCTTCTGCTAGATACTGCGACAGTTGCTACCCCCATTTTTCACGTTTCCATTTCTGGAAATTCCTGACATTTTCCATTTCGTTTCAAAGCAACTATGACAGGCAATCGATACCCTTTTGATTTTGATTCAATTTTATGAGGACTTATGTACTGAGAAATTACTTCACCCAAAATTTCAGTTCCGTGAGGTAAGTACTTTTTGTGGAACGGGCTGCGAGTTTTCTTCAATAGTTCCGATTTCCAGTCAGGTGATCGTCGCTCAATTATTTCCTAATAAAAAAAGCTCATTTTAAAGAACTTTTTTTGTGTGCTCATATATATTGCAGGATTTTTATGGAGTTAAAATGGAAACTAGGACCACACACACGTCAAGTGGTCTCCCCCTTCACCTTCAATTTCTTCAGGTCAGATCATTTAAAGTTAGCAAGACATCCTGAATTTTTCCCTCATTGATGCACAATTCATAGTTGCAGACGACAATGGAATCAAAAGATGGTTGGGAGCATACTTCCGATATGGCCGGATAGATCGCCGTATATCTCGGTGAAAATTGAGAGAATGAACGGTTGAAAAAATTGATATTTACTTTGAGTTGTGATCGTTTCTCTGCATTGAGTCCTTTTTGGGGTCTCTTCCCCCTCATCATATCGGTCGTTAAGAGAATTGTTTGCAACCAAGGCCCACGACAAAAAATGGAGGCAATAAAAGGGTATGTGGAAGACGATAGGAAAGGAGAGCGTAAGATCCTAATGGAAGGCAGGAAAGCGTCTTGGTTGACCACAGAGAAAGGCTCATGGGAAAGAGTTTCGAGTGCATTATGCCTCCTTTACTGACTTTATTCCTCTCCGCTTTGATGGGTATGTATGCTTTCTCTGGAAACAGAATCCTTTCAAGATTCAATCTGTTAATTTCGGCAGCATCTTCATTGTGACGTATTGAATTGAGAGGCATTTTATAGGCGATCCCAACCGTCTCGCTTTTTCTCCCCTTTCTAGACGAGACGGTTCATTTCTGTTCTATTCATCTCCGCCTATTTAACTGTGAGGTTTACGGCCTCTTTTCCGGCCGTATTGAAATCTGATTGAGGGGCCATGGAGGCCAGGTACCGGGTAGTAACAACGTACTTAAGTCACCAGCTTCGAAAATGGTCCCTATAATTCTGACTACCAAAGTGAAACATTACAATCTAATTTCTTTTTTTTATCGTTTAAAAGTATTCAATATCAGTTATCTTTTATTCAAATTTGATGTATTAGTGCAGAATATATTTGGTATGAACGTATTGCGTTTAAAAAACAATGACCTGTTTTCGGATTCAAGGTCAAAAATGTAATACTACACTGAATTTCTCCACCCAGGAGGCATTCGCGATATTCTCTGATGGAATCTCAAGGTTCATTCATCAGCGCGGCATGTCACAATATCTCTTACTCTATCTGGCGGAAAATGGCTTTATTTTTTATCGCTAAATGCATCGTTTTGCCTGGATTTGCAAACATTTTTGAAGACGGTGAAGAAGCCTTTGTTTTCCTATCCTCGCATGTTTTCCTTCGCATTACTATTACTTGAACAAAAAATGAACTTACTTGATCAGAACGGAACGGGGCCTAGAGGACAGCATCTCCGCCTGCAACTCCTCCAAACACCTCCCGATGTGCAGACAGCAGGCGAAAAACACGAAATCGTACCCCATCAAAGGCGGGACCTCGAGGTTCAACCGGAGCAGCGCCCATGACACCCTCCTGTCGGTCAGGATCAACGCGTACGAGGTGATGTAGATGGCGACGGCGATAAGGAACCCCAGAAGGGGCAGGTGCCTTCGCCAGCCGGGGGAGGCGTGTGCATCGGCCTGGAACCGTCGGATGAGGTCTGCGAGGCACCTGCCGCGGTAGGCGGCGTACATCACATTGAAAACGATCGAAGCCTGGAGAGAGTACGTTTGCAGGATCACGATGGATTGCTGGAGGGAGCCGGAGCTGTAGACGGCGCTGATTCCGGTCATCAGGCGGGTCGGGGATGAGAAGATCGCCAGGCGGAAGCCCAGCAACACGAGGGCCAGCCCGAAAGGGAAACTCATCAGACGGAACCGAGGCTGTTCCTCTTCCGGGGAGACTCCTGAGATGATTCCGGATAACGGAAGGGATCCCGATAGGACTAGAATCCCCAAGAACACCCGATTCTCGCTGAGAAACACCATCACTTCCTCCCTCCGACTGATTACTTTCCTTTCTGAGTTCATCAGATTCAAATATTCACGACGGAGTTGAACGTCAAATGACAGAGAATCGATAGGATATCGTCACTTCTCGAACCGGACGAGGCCCTCCTATTGAAATATGCATGCGTCGGGTAGTTTCTGATGGATTAGTACCCTCGCTTATAATGGCGATTATCCTGAACGTCAATAAACATTTTAATTTCATAGGCCGTTCAGGTTAATGAGCCTAAAGCCTCCTCTAAGTACATGGTATTTATTTTTTTCCTATTGGGAGAAGCTATTGATTGTATTCTGGAAATTATTCGCAATTAATTACTTATATCGTAGTCATTAATTAATAAAGTCTTGGTAATACTTTTGTACATGGAAGTACTACCAAGTACCAGGGCCCTGGAAGTAATGTTTAAGTTCAACCTATCTTGAAAGTATCTCTCAAAAAGTTGCCAATTGTATTAAATTATTCAAGATTGGCTCATATTATGAACTTCAGGCATGCAAAAAGAAATTCAAAGGCTCGATATCACTTGCCTCCACATTTGCATGACTGATTTATTTAATTTCGGATTATCGTAAATCGGATTGAAAATAAATACAGGGTTTCCCACGAAAGTCTGGGTCATTTATCTTTGCACAAACTCAAGAATAATGCAAAATTGCTGAAAACGTGGATCTAAAGAAGAGTGTCCTTATAAATTATGTTCCGTCAATTGCAATTTCCCATGGAGTTACTCATGCTCGTCTAATGACGTCCTTCAAATGTTCCCCATTGTCATGAAGAAAAATCCCCAAACAGCATGTGTATGTTAATTTTACTTAAAATGAATGTAAATGTTTCGTCCATTTTATATCATTTTTACGCAAACCATTGTCAAGAAAATGTCAGCATGTTTGCAGAAATGTCACCTCTGTGATACGTAAACGGTGATATAAAATTAGCGTCAATTTCAAGTAAAATTGACATGCCAGTTTGCATTCCTAACAGTATTTGTTTCTGTGATACGTAAACGGTGATATAAAATTAGCGTCAATTTTGCGTAAAATTGTCTTTACCGTTTGCATTCCAAACAGCATGTTTACATTCATTTTACGTAAGATTTATGTTAATTTTCCCTTGGCAGTCATGCGTATTTAGAGTCAATCAGAACCATTGAGAGAATAGATATACTGAACCTCCTGTTCCTTTCCTTTCTTCAGAACTCAAGGATTGTTGGATGAGTACACGAGCACTCATCCTCACCAGCATTCAAGAATACCCAAGTGACCTACTGCTTCCTCCTCACATACCGGAACATCGAGAGGAGTAGTTGTCCATAGGAGCTCTCTTCCTTTTAGGATAAAGATGTAGTACTTGAGTGACTGAGATTCTACTCTTCCCTAATTCCATGCACTGCTGTAATAAAAAGCTCAACTTCAGCATTTAATGACTCCCTGAGTCATATATTATATAAAATATATAATAATTTCATGTTTTCCAAATATATATTCATGGATTGCATAATAAAAAGTAGATGGATGGTAATAAAACTTGGTATTATATCAGGAAACCCAGTACTTAATGGTAATTGTATGATGCAGGGAGCAAGGGTTCCATCTAGTGAGGAATCTTGGTACTGCAACTGCAGAATGGTCAGCTAAAGTTTCCTATGGATGGTGTGGTGTTAATTTTTCATAAACTTGATAGCATGTAATCACGTCAGATGGAGTGACGTGTAGTTGATGTAAAATACACGTACACTTTGGTGACGTAAATATAGGAACGTAAATTTTACGTAAACGTGATGTAATTTTCATGGGAATTGCAAGAAATTTACATTGTTTGCAAAAAATTGATATATTGTTTACGTGAACATGCTGCTTGGGTCCCTTCATTGAGTGTGTCGCTCTATATAATTCGAAGTCTATATGATTGGTTGCACCATTCAATTTCTAATCCGGGATGCATGTAGGTTGAAGGAACGACCCTACCGCCTTTTCTTTCATGGCTTGAATTTAAACTCGAGTATTTCCGAATATCATATCTTGACTGGTGTCTATGATAAGAGATGGAACTTCTTGAAAATATTGAACGTGTCTATGTTCCGCATGAACATCCCCTCCCACACGATCAGAAATGTTATAATATTGCAGCTGAATAGATATTTTCAAATCTGCGATTCGACAGAAGAAATTTTTTCCGACAGTAATCATCGACATAATACATTGGGGAATAATTGGTATCCGACTTAGATGTAACAAGGTTTCAAAGTCCTCTCTTACACCAAATATTTGACTCGTGTTGTTCAGATATTATTCGTTAGAACAGTAGGTTTCTGCTGCATATTCCGGTCCTCAATTCAACTCAGTCGTTTCAGCACAAGCAGAGAAATTGGCGTTGGAAGCCCGGCGGTCGTTAGTCGTAGAACTGCATGAACAGGGCCTGAATAGACCAGAAATTGAAAAGGTATGCAAGTAGTTGAACTTGAGCCGAACCTTCATCAAAAGGACATTGGGTCGATACATTGAGACAGGCTCTACCGCCAAACGAGATGGAGGCAGCAGGAAAACGACGAGGACGAAGAAATTGGTCAACCAAGTCAAGCGCCGGATTTTGCGCAATCCCATGTCCATCGGAAAGATGGCAAAGTAGATGAATGTCTCGAAGTCGATGCTGATGAGGGTGGTCAAGAACGATCTGGGGTTCATCTCCTACCGGCTCCAGAGGCGACAGTTCCTAAGTGCAGCCACCAAGAGTAAGAGACTGTCTCGAAGTCGTCAGATGCTGGAGAGGTTCAGGAATGGTTCGACCACCAACGTCGTCTTCTCGGACGAGATGTTATTCACGGTGCAGGCAGTCCACAAAAGGCAAAATGATCGGGTTTTGGCACGAAGTCGAGAAGAGATTCCCGATAAAATGCTGAAATAGTGTTCCGTACCCAAAAGCCGGTCTCCGTTATGGTGTGGGTAGCTGTCACCAACAAGGGCAAGTTCCCCGTCGTCTTCGTTATCGAGGGCATCAAAATGAACAAGGAAGTCTATATAAAATCCATCCTGTTGGACTCCCTGCTCCCCTGGGCTCAAAATCTGTTCAGGGATGAGCATTGGACATGCCAGCTGGACGGAGCAACATCTCATATGGCTAATGTGTCCCAGGATTAGGGTCAGAAGAATTTGCCATGGTTCTTGAACAAGGAGGAGTGGGCACTGTCGTCTCCATATTTGAACCCTTTTGACTACGCCATGTGGTCGATCCTCGAGTCTAAGGCCTCTTCCAAACCCCACCACAGTCTAGAACATCTCAGACAAAATTTGGTTCGTATTTGGAAGAAATTCCAATGAAAGCGGTGAGGAACAGCGTTAACAACTTCGAGAAGAGGTTGAAGGCCATAATTAAGGCCAAATGCGGGCACTTTGAGTGAGACTTGTGTCATATATCCTCCATTATGTCCAGAACATGTGCAAATTTCAAGTTTAAAAAAAATATGTTGTATCTAAAAAAAAATTGCTGCTTGGTTTGTTACACTTTACTGTATTATTGATATCTTAGGAGAAGAATTAATCGAAACATGTTCAGGGTTGCGCATTAATTACCCCCTGGACGTTTTTCGGCAATGCCAACGTGACTTCGTGGAGGGAACCCTTGGGAATTCAGACGGATGATCACTTCCCACTTTCACTTCCCAGTTCCCATCTTTTCTGGTCACATGTTCTGCCTTTGTGCGTGCACTATTGGAGTTGGCATTATTCTCGTGGGATTTCTCCTATACCTAAAAATCCTGGTGTGTGATTTGCAGTTCCCCTGGGTTTCAGTATTTCCAAGTTGAGAAATCCCTTCTTTTCTCTCCAGTTTTTTTTTGGAATGATGAACATACCAATCTTGATATGGTTAATATTGTGTTATTCATATCACAGTTTTTGTGAGGAAGTATTCCCCATCCCTACCTACATGCCCCTACAAGCACCTGCAGGAGTGCTGGGCTTACGAGAACCCCCCATTATTCTGGTCAGCGGCGAATGGAAAATTGTCTTTACGTTGCCCTGGGACTCTCTGTTTCCAAATGTTTCTGCATTTCAAGAATATTTAGCCGAGTTACAGAAGGGACTCCACAACCTGTCTATTTTTGATCGTACATATACCCAACCAGTATGGACCCTTCTGGATCGAGGCACTAAAGAATTGGTAAAAAAAAGTACAGTAAAAGAAGTTCAATACAGTCAACTTACAAAACCATGAATACCATAAACTGCTTGATGCAAAGCAAAACGTTGACAATACCAGACAGCAGGTGTTACATGAGTAAAGACCGTAGATATAAAAAGTAGTTGGCCAAATTAGCAATTTATGGTATTCATGGCTTTGTAAGTTGACTGTATTGCTGTTTTTGGATTTGGCTTTTTCGGGGTAATGGGAGGTGCATTTTCTGCCTGTTGCCGTGGGGGGGGCTTTGGCTGGGAGGAACATTGCAGTCTTCTTCTATTCCCGATAAAATGCTGAAATAGTGTTCCGTACCCAAAAGCCGGTCTCCGTTATGGTGTGGGTAGCTGTCACCAACAAGGGCAAGTTCCCCGTCGTCTTCGTTATCGAGGGCATCAAAATGAACAATTGACTGACTGACTGACTGACTGACGCTAATTCTAACCATGTTCCAGAAGAGTTAGAAATCTGAAACTTGATACACATGTACCTTTTGGGGTGCAGAGTTAAAAAAAATCCGACTTTGGAGGTTCATGCTCTGGGGGTACAAATTTGGGGGGAAGAAGTTTTTTTTTAAATATATATCGTGATGGATAAGGATGTCATAGAAAGCTACCACAGCGTGTCTCCGTTTCGGTAGTGTAGTGGTAGCACATCGGACAGGTAATCGTGAGACCAGGGTTCAATTCCCCGGCCATTACTTGCCTGTTTTTTGGCTTCTCTTGCCTTCCATGTCCCGTTGGACATGGAAAGAGTAAACGTGGCATGGACGTGCATACCGACACGATGAGATAAGGAAAAATGCAAAATTTTTTATCCGTCCCCCGGGGTCATGGATCCAGCAAAACAGGAGGAGGGTGCAGGAAAGTTTAAACTTGGCAAAGAAGTACCTGATGAATAGCTGAGTAAAGAA
>CAJPEV010003536.1:0-28075 GCA_905338385.1 Darwinula stevensoni | reverse complement strand
AAATTTTTCCCCCCTTCTCACCCTGAATTCGAGTTAACCGTGAGAAATTCGTTATCGGGAGTGAAAATTTCATTCGAGATATCCGGAAATTCGAGATAAGCGAATTCGAGTTAAACGGAGCATTTAACATGGTGTCCTACGGGGTTCCGCCGGGACCAAGCTTTGAACTTCGAGATAAGCAGAATTTCGACTTATCAGGATTCGAGTTAACGAGTTTTCACTGTACTAATATATTTGTCTGTTTGGGATGATTTCCTCTCAAACCAATTCTCAGGAAGCCTAGTTTTCTTCTGGTTCTCCAAGTATGACAAAATTCATCGCATTTTTAGTAACGTAAGAAAGACTCCTCTTCTCTGCAGTGTGTTTTTATCTTGTTTGTCGCGATTGCAGGGAAGGGAGATCGGAGGGGATTGGATGGTGGCTGTGGTTGGGTTTGGCCTTCTTCTGCCTGATGGAAAGCATGCTGGTGGATGGCACCACCATCTCCAACCAAGACCCGGCGCCATCCCAGTTAAGCCGATACCTACGAGGAGGTGGAGGATCCTCGATTTTCTCTCGACTGGGGCGAGGAGGCTCGCATAGCTTCATCCGCTTGGGACGAACCATCGACAACCGATGGACCCCACTCCCTCGCTATGTCCGAGGCAGTTCCAATTTCATTCGACTTGGAAAAAGACTCCCGTTCGACGTAGAAGAAGCCCAAGATGAAGGAGAAGGAGAATCGGATGAAGACTTGCCGAGGGTTCGAGCTCCAAGGGCTCCCTACGCTCCACCCAACATCAAGAGGCTCATCAGAGATAACTTCGTCCGACTTGGCAAATCAGTCCAAGAAGACGACCAGCAATGATCTCTCTCATATTCACTTCCTTCCTGTCATTTCGTTTCCGGTCAGTTTCAGAGCTTTCGACTGTTCGTACACTGCAAGGACCTTATCATGCGTAACTGATTGTGACATTTTCACACTTGACAGAATACTAAAGGATGTCAACATCCATAAATGTTAACATCCATGTTTATATAACTTTTTGCTATCATCTACTTAGAGGAACTGTAGCATGTAAGCGTCCGGCAGAAATTTCATCTAATCTTTCACCTCATGAAAGGTCCCCAAAGGGAATTCGTTCTCATTGGATACCCATTGGATTGGATTGGATACCCGCGAAGGGCCAAAAGTGCATTCATTGTTGAGTATGATATTGAATTTCCTATTGAAGGCATATAAGCGGAAGGAACATTGAATGCATATTAACTGAAAACAGGCCCAAGGAAGGCATTTGTCCAGCGTTCTCAGCGTATTTCCCTCGAGACTCTCGGAGACTGACGCCAGATCTATCATCAGATTGAAGTCATACATTATCAGACTCCGCTTATGTCAGCCATCCCATCTCGATTATCTGGACCCAGGTGAAACGATGTCTTCGCGAGACCAGTTGAGCCTGAAAATTGTTTTCGTTTCATGCCCATCTCGCATGTCTCCGAGCAGGAAAGTTTCTGTTCCAGGCGAACGGAGCTCTGAAGGGAAGAGGGGTGAAGCGATTAATATAATTTATTTCGTGGGTGTAGGCCAATGTTGGGAAGTTGCTTCCCCTCCCGTAACAATTCATCAAACTTATTGCACGAAGAACACAAGCTTTCCCAGGATCCGTGTAGGAGTCTGCACATATTTATAAATAAAAAGTCCGATTGTATATATAATTTTATGTATCATCATTAACAAGATTACTAATGACCTATATCAAGAAAGCAATTACAGTAAGTAGCATACAAACATATAACACATTTTTCCTCTTTCGGATAACTGCACTACCTTAACCTGGAACCGAATTTCGATTGAGAGAGATTGGGTGACAGCGGTATCTACATTGGTCTCATCGTGATATTTCAAATATAATGAAATGATGACAGTTAAATGGCAGCACCAGACAATGTTTCTTTCGTCTCTGTTGAAATTTATTGTTTTTGTCGCTAGATTCAGAGATTCAGAGCTAGATTTATGGGTCGGTTAAAACTTAACTTAACATTAACTTTTCTATCAAACAGACTATTAGTGGTTAAATCAAGCTTTTTCATCGATCGCTACAAATAGTTAATTAAATAGACAAAACGTAAGACAAGGATCAAAGTTCAAGGTTTGGGTGGAGAAGTCAAAAATAATTTCTGCCTTATTACCGGGTTCGGTGACGGAATGGTTCTTGCTTCCGGGTGAAATTGGAGGCAAGGGATCGAGCCTGTTTGGCGGCGAGCTCTTTCTCCGCAAACAGGCGACCCACCTGCATTCATGGGGAGTGTCTGCTTAGCGTGGTGTAACGCACACGCCACTCTGTTTTGCACGCCTAGGAGATTCGGGCTCACCACGCCTTCAAAATTGCTCTTGCCGGCAACCAGCGACCTTCTTCTAGGACCTAGGAGAGGTGCCTGAGGGATTGCGATCTTGGTCGTGGATGTGAACAAGGCCGTATTTAGGGGGGGGGGGGTTCATGGGGTTCAAACACCCCCCCCCCCGAAATATCTTCCTTAAATGTTTGCCATACTGCTATTCGTCGGTGTAAATGGTGCTGTACTTAGTCTTTTCTATCTTTAATAGCTTATGACTTATTAAACACTGCAACTTACAGAAAAATCCAGATATGTCCCAAAGACTTACAATGACAAGTATTAAAAAAATAGCCACAGCGCGTACGCCGGACCTCAACCCCCCCCTCCCGAAATGAAATCCGGCCCTGGGTGTCAAGTAGGCATCCTCCTCCTCTCTTTGTATCGTAGTACTTCCATTGTCAAATGTGATCGCCGTCTGTTCCGCCTTTTTTTTCTGTAATTCCGACATATTCACATCATTTGTCATGTAAGATAGGCCCTCTAGAGTTAGATATTTTTGCTGGTGCATATCCATAAACCGCTTAGTGATGTAGTTATACAGTAGTTTCAATAACCTCTACTTGAAGACTGTCACGGAAGGGGAAACTACGGGACTTCATGTTTGCTAACGCGCTCTAGGTATTTAATATCCTCTAAGTAAGAAAAAAAAGCATTTCCGCAAGGAAAAGTATTTCCGCAGGAGTTTCACTTTAAGCTTACGTAGCTTGAACTGGTTCTCGTTCTGATGACCTCATCGAGTTGATAATTTTCCATGTTTTCGATTCCATGGATGATCTTGAATGCTTGGATGAAGTTTGTCTTGTTGGCTCATCGCGGACTTTACTTATTGTCCCAGTCAGAATTACGGAGGAAATCTTATTAAATATTCCGTTTTACTCGAATTGCTCATTTCAAGCTTCGTAGTACTTCGAGGGGGGGGGAGGGAAATTTCGACTCCTGACGGAGAATTTGTCCCATTTAACTCTTAAGTTCAACGTGTAAACTGTGAAGAATGAAAAAATCCTGAATCGGAATTCTTACGATTTATCTCATTCAGGAAATTGATATTTCCTGAATGAGATAAAGAGAGAAGAAACCTGGGAGACACGAGAAACTTTGTCTTTTGTTGTTTTCCTTCCCCTTCGTTCACTGGCGCCCGTGGAAGGTGTTAAAACCGAGGATCTGCAATGAGAAAGGGGATGTATCAGCAAATTCATAGCCTATCAATCACCCTTAGTACCTATACTCTTCGTACCTATCCTGTTCTGACGAATGAAAGGTAGATACTACATCTAGTGGTGTTCACCTCCTGAAATCGGGCATGAACGCTTCCTGGGGGCAAAAAGATCACCTCTGATTACTTTCGTTATGCTAAGATTTATTTTCTGGGGGCAGAGCCATTATCTGGTAAGTTGAACGGATTACTCAGATTACTCTAATCAGCCGGATTACAGCCGGATTACTCGAATCGATTCAACACCCGTCTCATAAACTTTTGAGTTATGGTTCGAGTTATTTTAGCTTCCATTCGGCAGAGTTGTCAAGCTGTGATGGCCCATTTTGTCATTGAAAAGTTTCGAATTCAATCCCGCCAAATAGAGTCGACAAAGTGGAAACGGCGATTCAGATGCTTCATGAAGCGCCTTGCAGCACCGACTCACTTCTCATACTCCATGCGATAGCCGGTCCACAAGCTGATTCGTCGAGCTTCGAAGACTGGAGCTGTCATCCCTTATAGGTTTCCGAAGTTCCTCCCACGCTCTAATGCCTGGAAAATCTCTTCCAGATTTTTGTAGCCTGCCTCCGCAGCCTCTCCGGCGCCATTGAATCCCTTTTGCTTGCAGGTCTCCAAAGTTGAAGACGTTGCTCTTATGAGGTCTTACCAGTAATGCATACAAAGTACGAATAACGCACGAGTTATCATTGAAAATCGAATGCCGAATTGTGCCTAAAATCCTGTTACAAGGATTTGCGCGTGCAAGAAGCTTTGTATCTCGAATGATTCCTCAGTCTCTCTCCTTGTTCGCTTCCCCCCACCCATCCTGGCCAAACGCATCGAGAAAAATCGCTCTTATGACCAATGTGAAGACTCACAATTTCTTTCATGATATTATTACTATGTATAAAATTATAGTGACCCAAATGTCAGGGCAAACATCAGGAGACTTCCACTAATGCGCCCGCATGTAGGCCAAGACAAAGGCAACATTATACAGTGGGGTAGAAGACGTACTATATTTAGAGGGTAATAGCATTAATTTTCGCCCTCTGAGTACATCAAAGGGAATGTGCATCAGAGACAGACTCGAGATAACTCTGTTGGCCAACGTCTTAATGGTATAATTTGCATCTGCTCATGTGCTAACAGTGTGTCACAGTAGGTATGAGCTTCCACTCTTCACCTGTCTTATATGAGATAATCCCTTCCTCAGGTAGGGCACTTCATGGAATCTTATCCTATCTGGGGGACTGCTTCAGGACATGGTTTGGCATGGATCAGCGTGATATTAAATCAACTAAAGGGAGCGAGTTAATATGATGTGAATATTATGCAGCACCGTTGGAACAGTTGTTATTCTAGATTTAAAATAAATGCCTTTAGCATCTTCATCACATTGCACACTGCTTTCGCAATATTATCCGAGAGGTGGACACAAATTCCATGAACACCTTCCGAGTGTAAATTTCCGTCTAATTGGGGTGTACCGGGTGGCAATAAAAATGTTCCGAGCTTTACAGAGCCAAAGAGGGAACACCATACACGGCATTCGTTGGAAAACTTCAGGGTGTCACACTCAACATATGTTTAATGCTTCACAAAAATTTCAATGAATTTTGTCCCCAGTAAGAGCTATTTTCTCAAGGAGGGTGAATTGAGGGCGAGCGCAACGGAAGCGCAACCGACCTCAAGAGAGAAAAGGTGTTCGATGGTTCCTCCTTTCTGGTCCATAACAGCTCTCAAGCGATATTCCCATTGGTCGATTCATCTCCTCATTGAATCATTAACTTCAAGAGGTCACACTTCTTGTATATTAACCTTATCTTATCAAGTGTTTAAAACGGCGTGCAGCGTTTAGCATAAACAAGCTCCTTCACATCGTGCTAAATCTGTTCAGGAGTAATTGAAAAATAACACTTGTGACGTCATCCAAGAAAATCAGCGGCCACACAATTCTCCTGACTTAAATCCTCTTGACAATGGAACGTGGAAAGAATTGAAGGAGTTTAGTTATGCAAGACATCTCTTCATGTTTGACTCTTGAGTTGACACACTGCGAAGCAATGACGATTAATTATAACTATTAATGACGACATTTTGGAGCCTCTGCGTAACACGAATAGCAAACGAGTTTTGCTACGATAATACGGTAAAACACCACTGAAATGCACCTTTCTCCAAGTCGTTTGGCACGTTCTCAAGTTTACTTCGCAAGAAAAAGGGAGGGAAAGGAATCGGGGAAAAACAGGCCAGCTCTCGCGGACTGAATGCACATTCCGCCTTTCTCGGTCTCTCTGCTCAGATTCATACAGAGCTTCCTCCTTGAACAAGATTTGCGTCAAATGAATGAATGAGGGTCTGACGAATCCCGAAAGTTATGTCTGAATTGGCTTCGGCTTCAAAGGAGGGGGAGAGGGGTTTTAGAAGAAAAGTTAAAACAAATTTAATTAAATGATGGGATTCTAGGAAGCATTTCCTTGATTTCGTTTTGGACACAACCTTGCCAGATTTTATCGATCTACGAACGTTCCCTGAATGCTATCGAGTTCTCATTTTCTATCGTCAAATCGGCGGGCAAGAGAGATTTACCTCGTAGACATGCGTCCATTGTCAACAGAGCATCTACTGATGCCGGCGAATGACATTTCAACAATGTGGGAACGTACGTGTTGCTCTTCGGAATTGCAAGCGTGACTGTTTATGTACATGCCAGTCGAAGGCGTTGTGCTGTACATTTCCCTATTTTGAAAATTCTCCCATGAATTCTCTCCGGAGAACTGTAATTCCGTGCAACTTCTTTCCTTTTCTTCTCCGGGAGCACTTCCGAATAACGGGGCAAATCTGCTAGACTGGGAGACAGATGGACTGAGACAGACAGTGAAGAATTAAGATCATCAGGGTCGATTTTGCCCCCCCCCCCCCTCTTCCGTGTTTCTTCCGCTCCTCTGACTCTGTATCGTCTCTGTCCGTGGTCGATGAAAAATTGCGATAAATGATTTTTCGAAAGATGCATTTTTTAAGGAAATTAAAACATTGAAGAATAGATACAATCATGAAGCTACGTGCTACGACTCGACAGTTATTAGGATGAAAAACAGCTTCGGGTTAAACGCCATTTTTCTTCATATGCCATGCAGAAAGGGAAAGAATGCCTATAAATATTTAATGCGGGTGGTGTTCGCCATACTCCCAGAAGGAAATGCCTCATGCAGTTCTATTGTATTCCCGAATTCTCCAGAGGAATCAGGGCTGAACGGCTGTCATGCACTGTCATGCCACTTTCCGTCTTTAGACATGGTCATGCCATGCTTGGGAATGGCCATAAGCATAGGGATAGGATGCAGCTAAGAGAATTTAGACGTCTCGTTCCGGTGGCATGGTTTCTATCATTTCTCCCATTTTCATCCTTTTATTCCTCCTTTTTGCCTCTCCTCCCCTGCCATGCGGTCTCTTCCCGCTTTCCTGGCATGAAAATTATTTTCACGCTTTCCAAGCGGTCGGAAAAATCAGCTGACGTCTACGCAAAAGTTAGTAGCTTGTTGAAGCAGATACGTTCAGACAATAATGCGCAAATAAGAAGGCAAGGTTCAAATTGAGGCTAATCCAGGCTAATGAACTGAAAGGAAGAGCATAATGCCTCATTCACATGTGGAAAATACGATTACTGTTTCTAGCCTTGCTGTAGAATCGAATCCATCCAGGAGGCTGAGCAATAATTTGTCCTTGATCTCCTCTCCACCCCCCTCCCCCTTCTCTCCACTTCCCTCTCACCCGTCCCTCTCCCTCTCTTTCTCTCTCTGAGTTTCTACCCAGCTCTGGGATTGAAGTATTTGACTTATGTGAGAAAATGGAATTATTCAAAACAAAATATAATTGTTTTGAGTCAGACCGTAAAAGGAAGGACACAAGACTTCGAGGCTGGAGAGTCTCCCGAGCAGACATAAGACGTTCAAAGCAAACTGTGTCATTGTTTCCCCAGTGGCCAGTCCTCATTACGCAACGATGAGAGGCCATGAGCCCAATCTCATCGACATGGTTTCTTCGAGGTATAGTTTCGATGCCGCCGGTGGTGATATTCAAGAGTAGTTGAGAGATTAGTCACGGCTACAGCATTAAAAAAAAAAGATCTCAGCCCTAATGAGAAAGGAACACCTTCAAAATGTGAAAAGTCCTAGTGGCCCTTCACAGATTGCATTCGATCCAGTTATTTTTGCACTTAGGCAGTCTGGTGAATTTTCAATTGTTAGTACCTTTCAGTGCTTTTATAACTTGGTCAGTCTTGGATACGCGAATTGCAAAGATCTGGCAAGTCGTAAGGTTACCTGATCTGAGCAAATCTGCTCGAGAGATTCGGAGATATGAAAAAATGTAGATCTCCGAAAGTTTTTGACCAATTAGTGACCATCAGTATTTTCACTTGTGAATACGTACACTCACATGAAAGTCGCTCGCGTGAAAGATTGTTCCTGTAGACGACTTTAGCCCGTAAGAATGCTTCTACGAAATATTCTCTTAGAATCTGCTTTATTTATTGAAAGTACTGGAATGACCTGCGAGTAACGTTCATGCGAGCATACTCGCATAAATATAACCGATTACAGACGAAACTTTGAGATTAGAGAGATCTTGAGGAATGAAGAAAATGGAAGTTATTTTGCTACCGTGAACGGGAGTCGCGAAGGCAATAGGTCTGCACAAGGAAAGAGCTCCCATACATCTCTTATTCACTGCACTGTCGTTCCTTATAATACTTGCCATTACTCTTGTCTAATTAGGCCCTTTGGAACTTCAGTTTGACTTGATAATTATACCTATCACGGAGAGTTTACTGACGAAACAGTATTCTCTTGTCTCTTTGCGCTATCGTCATAATGAACCTGACGCAGTCCATCAGCGAGGATCTCACATACACAATGTAACAGAATTATTTGACTCCGACATCGAGAGCAAAGTAAAAAATGGTAGAACCCTGGTTTTGATTGAAACACTCGAATAGGAAATTGATCGAACTATCAGCAATTGCTGTTTTGCACCCGCCTGAACGAGAGCCTGAGTTGATTCATGAAAGTTACCTTCGTTCGTGACACCGCACCCTGCTTTCGAGCGCTTGCGACTCGAGAGCAATTCTCTCGACAGCGGGATGAAAGTTTTCAAGAGCTTGGAGTGGCTAGCTTGGATCCTCCAGATATGGATGCTGATCTCATCGAATCCGGCATGAGAATTGTGTCGAGAAGCTGATAAGAGAAGTTATTTCCATGCCTGTTCTGGCGTGAATCACCTTCAGTTAATTTTTTTCAGACTCTCTTCAAAACGTACCTTGATAGTATTCTGGCAGTCGAACAGGCGGACGGAAACCACAAAATGCTGGTCATATAAATCAAAACCAAGGTCCTGTCATTTTTAATTTGCCCACAATATAGGAGTCAATTCGTTTCGTTACAGCCTGTACGCCCAGGCCTACCCAGTTTAAAATCCCAGCAGAAAATTTCCAGCTGGACCGAAACTGTAAACTCAGACCCTTTCCAGCTGGCAAGAGGTGGAAAATGTTAGGAGTCGGCTGTTTTACGGGTGAAATTTAAAAAACTGGATTGCAGCTGGTTTTAATAGATGTTTCCGGCTGGAAATTTCCAGTTTGAATTTTTTATGCAGAGGATCCGTCAGCTGGAATACGGCTGAATTTATAGCGAAAATGCGGCTGCTTCCGTAGATGGGTCTTCAGCAAGAATAGTCCAAAAAATCCTTCTTAATCCACCTGGAATATTGTAGCTAGGAACTAATCTGGATCTGACTTTACTTTCCAGTCGGTTCCCAGCTGAAATGAGTCTGAATTTACAGCTATGATCCGGCTGGAAGTTAAAGCTGTTTCCAGCTGGGATTTTGGGATTTTCTGGGTAATGACAGAACATTACGAGTACGCCTGCAGTTCCTTTTAAAGTTTCCATTGGATTGATACTATTTAAGGGTGTGTAAAAGAAAAATTATGTTCATATTATTTTAATTCTAGGTTTCCTTTATTGGCCGGAAGATAATATTGCCATGAAAAATAAATAACACGAATGGGCATGAATTTCTATAATAATTAATCAGGTAATGAATGTCACCGTCGCTCTAAATTAAATCTCATTATGTAGAAATTAATCTTCTAGTGATTTCGGATTAAATTCGCCCTTTTTCGGAATTTTTTTTCCCACCCGATCGATACGCGAATTTAATAGAGCAAACCATGGAGTTGGTGGAAATTGCCCAACCCCTAGGGGACAACATTGCATAGCTAAATCCGCTGCTGTATCTTCACAACTGCGAAGATTATTGTTGAACAGCACAGGTCACTTCACAAACATCATGCCTCCCTGATATTTGCACAGCAACTGATAATCATGAGACAGGGATCCTTCGATTACATGTTTTCAACAAAATGCGAGGAAAATGCTCTGGTGTGCACTTGCTTTGCACTTACTCTATATTCCGTACAATAATTTATGAGGTCAATCCGAATTCGAACCAGTAATGTCAAGAGATCTCATCTTCCGATAACTTCCAAGCTGCCCTGTGAATTGTAACGTATATAAGTGCGGTGACAAATATTGGATTTGCTTCTCAGGCTGTAAACTTGCAAAGGGAGAGGAGAAGGCGAGGAGTGGATGGAGAGAGAAGGTCCACTGCAGGACACCGTGCGGAGGATCGGCCAACTGCACGTTTCCCCTCTACACCTACAGATGTCTCTCCATTCTCGATCTCTCATCTCTCAAGAATTGCATCTTACCCACTGAGACCCTCTACTGTCACGACTTCTAGCAGACTGCTGAGATGCCGACCCTCCTCTTCTGCTGCCGAATTTCAGACTTCGCCCGTTTGTATTGAATGAGTGTGATTGAATCCTCCACCTGAGACTCCACAAATTTAACTCCGTCAGCTCCGTCTTGACCTTTGCCAATCGCTCCTGCTAAACCTTAGCTAGCCGTATCATAATGGCATAATGGTTATTCATTTATTAAGGTTATTCGCCTGGACCCTCTCTTCCTCTGCTTGTTTCGTCACTCCACGTTTGATGGTCGATTCTCCCCTCCAAACGCAATTTCAACGCTTCTCAAAGAGTTTTAGGCAAAGGTTTTGACTCGTCTCATTGTTGATTGAGCTGGCCTCTACTTCTTCTTAGTGTATAGACCATAATTTGTGTGATGACGCTTTTGCGAAGAATTAATTGAGCTGCGTTCGACTCGGTTTTATCCCTCCGACAATGAAACCCCACAAACCTTCTCACAAAACCCATATTGGAAAGTGCAAGTTGACAGTAAAATGTAGGCATGAAATTTCCTGAAGAGGGTATCCATTTAACCGTGGCAGACATCCTTCCTCTCTCCCTCCCTTTCCCTCCCCCATTGACATCGTCCACCCTCGTTCATTGTTCATTTGTTTGATCGATTTCGACCGTTTCTTCATCTGTCAATGAGTATCTTCCGTAACCCCTGTATATCAATCCCGTTAATGTGTGAAAGGATGCGTCGGCTGCATGTTGAAATATTCCTATTTTCTGCGGAATGGGGATCTCTCTGTCTCCCTCTATCATCTGCCAAATATAGCAGTTTTCCTTGCCTTCCCTTACGATTCATTTCCACAGTGGGCGAGGAACAAATAAAGCCCAGACGTTTCTCCTCGAGACAAACCGTGTGTATTGTAACGGGAACAAGGAAATAACGTCGCGTAACTCGCGAGTCTAGTGCATTAGGGCAATAACAATTACGTTTCTGTTAGAATTGGTTGCAACTGTTGCATAATGATAAGGAATTGTTAGTAGTAGAATATCACGTTTGTACAATAAATAATTAATTACCTTGCATTGACTGGTAGAAAAAAAGTTAGATATTCACGAGGTTAAAATAAAATTCATTGGGGTTGCGGAACTAGGATTTGCGCCCTACCCCCTACCGAAAAAAATCATCCCAGCACAATTCTTAGCTTCTTTTTTTTTAATGCCAAGGAAAATGCTGGTAAAACAAATAGCAAAACATTTAAAAGTTTGTGAATTCCATAGTTGGAACACAACAGCTAGGGTTCTGAATCATTGTTCGTTCCTGTCTGTCAGAAAACATGTGACTAATGGTTAGATGCATCTAAAAGCAGACCCTAGTCCCGTGATGGGGAACCAATCCCAGACTACCTAGAAAGCTTGGATCATGAAGGGCCCTCGCATAGCAACTTCGGCAAATCATTCGTCCAAGCAGCTTTGCTTGGCCCGTTCATGGCTCTTGGTTGGCTTCATTAGCTATGGACAAAGGACCATTACGGGCATTCCTTTCATGGGTTGTAAGTAGTGTTCAAAATTGGAGAAACTAAAAATCAGTAATAAAAAATGCCCTCGATTCGACGCTCGTGGGTAATTGCATGAAGGCAGTGGTCCTTGGCATTCTGTTGCTCGCACGCCATTATTGATTATGATCCCTCTGAATGGCTTGATGAAGCCGGCGTCAATCAGTCATCGCCTGAGGAATCATCTAATGAGAGGTGCGAGGCGAACATGAAAATTTATGGTTGTCAAGAGAGGTATCTGAAGGTAATGCTGCACACCTTGCATCATTCGGGTGTCATTTTAGAGTAGAAAAAAAGGAAGCCATAACTGATATCTACAAAGTAAGGCAGGGTTTTGAGAAAATCTCGATGTTGTGGTTAGTCAGAATTGCTGAATTGGGTCCCTGTAGTCGTTGTTCAAGGTTTGATCAAAGTCGGGCTAGCCGATTCCGTAGCTCTAAACATAGATCCATTCAAGGGCTTTCGCCTTATCTGTTTTTTTGAAAATCGTGGTCTCTAGCTAGTAATAAATAAAACCTAAATTATGATAGTTGAAGAGTGGAGACAAGAGGCAAAATATATACTTGGACCGGAATACTTGGACAGAAAGGTGTGGGATCTCATACCGTCACAGGTCTGACAATTGACGAACATGCAAACTTTCAATTTTCCGGGATCTAATAATTTACTAGTTCTGGTAGCACGCGACAGAACGTTGAAAAAATAATTAAATTTGCAGAATGAATAACAACTAGTACTTCCTCCCAATCCTCGAAATGCTTACCATATTGACTCAGCCTATCAATCCCCCCCCCCCCCCCCCTTCCCCTAGTACCTGGGGGTGAAGGGGGGGCATTTAGGGTAGTGAAAATCCTAATTCAGCGGTTCTCAAACCATGTGTCGCGGCACCCAGGGGTGCCGCGAGGGACTGATGACCGTGGAATGCCGTGGATTCATTCCTAGGCTTATTGCCTAATTGATGCAGGAAGGCAACTATGTCCCTTAGCCATTGATTTTCCCCTCGGATTCCTGGAAAGCTACTGTCCTGTAATCGAAATTTAATTCCCTGCCTGTGATGCCAATCACTATCCCAAATCCTTTTCAGTCAATCTCTACAGTTCAAGAGACGTGGGAACCTGTGCGGTATCGTACCTCGCGTATTGTTCTTTCCAGTCGTACGATTTATATAGACTTGATTTGATGAAGCCTTCGGATTGACTGGTATTTCTCGATAAAATATAACATGGTTCCGCTCAGTTTATTGGTCAGTTGTGCTGTGTTCCAAGGTGCTGAAGTTATATAGTTGTCCCTAGTGGTGTAGGGAAGGGGGGTTTAGGGGGTTATAACCCCCTAAACCCCCCCCCCTCCTCCTCCTTGGGCTTTCCGGTCAGTGACACTGACAGGCATATTTCAACCTTCCTTGGGAGTCTAAGTATGACGATAGCTATCTTTGCCGTGACTTCTGTGTTACATAAGTTATTGGTGCGACGGTCCGCAGGGCGTGAAACATAGCGATGGGTTGTCATCTTCTTCATGCTTCGAAAACTGAGACATGCCTGAATCTTCTCTGTAGCCAGAGGCAGGCACTTGTATCACACTGAGGTACAATATGCCAAGAATGAGAGCTTGAGTGGATCTTCGAAGTGGAGTGGAGTGGAAGACGATCACTTCTCAATTATACATATTGTCATAAATAAATTGTGAGGTCCTGGTTCAGAGTTTACATTTAGGCAAACGTTAATCGGTTTTGGCAGTCCATGGGATTGTGCAGGGTGCCGCCATTGTCTCTTAGAACAAGAAGGGTGCCGTTGGTACTGAAAGATTGAGAACCGCTGCCCTAATCCATAGAAAATATGAACTTTTAGAGTAAGACACTTGCCCTTTCTGATGTTTGCGAAGCACCATTCTGTGGTGAAAAATTAAAAGTACCCATTGATTATTTAAAGCTTTTTGTGCCAACTCCAGTCCCCTCTACCACGGTTGCCTGATGTCACGTCAGAGTTCCGTCTGATTTAAGAGCAATTAGTCTTCATATCGTTGCCTATATCTTCTGTTGATAATGTGCAAGACACTTCCTTGCTGAGTTCATGGGATGCGGTCGAAATGGATCATAGGATGATCGAAACACTGTTTAGCATTGGCCAATCGATGTGGTGCATTAGTGATGGGCCGTCCATGGACATCTCTGCAGATGATGTCAAACGTGAATTTGAACTTTGGAGGCAGTTAGGACGTCTGTCCATGGACGCCCCCTCTCATATGGCTCGAATACTTTGAGATAGTATATCTCGAAGTTCTCGAATCACAGACCTGATTGGTTAGTAAGTAGTGAGTTGGGATTCTTTTGGGAGGAAAAATGTAGGCCATGACCTGACCTGAATTCAACAGAGGACTGAACCTAGGCCTACGACTCCATCCCTATTCTCATTCGTAATTAGCTATTCCTTTGTGGTTTTGGGTCATTCTTTAAGGATATAGACACTACTCATCCATTGAGGTTATGCAAACTGTCACTATGTCTGAAGAGGGAGAGGGGCGAGGAAAGGGAAAAGCCTTTAAAGAACTTCTTTTCTCACGGCAACATTATTCTGACTGACGTTACTGCTTCTTAGGCAATGAACCCCTCAATTAGCGTTTCTCCTGAGGAGCAGCTTCAGCGTGACGAACGCACTCTGAGAGTGCATGCATCCATATGCAATTCGCAAGGTCAACGGGCGTGGAATAAATTTTAATTTTTTACATGGAGATATTAGCTTTCCTTCGCGAGAAGGAAAGCTAATCTTTTCCTTCGCGAGAGAACAGGGTAAGATCACTATGAAACGTTTGTGAAACTCAGGGGAAAATAAAAAATAATAATAATAAAACAAAACAAAACAAAACAGTCGCAAAACGCCAAGACTTGCAATTACACATCCTCGCTCTGGATTAGAAGTAGTGGCAAGAAGAAACTTCTCTCTGCTGCACTTAATCCGACTCGTTAGCCAAGTTTTGCTCTTTTTTTTCTGCATGCTATTGGGAGAAAAATCCATAAATCCACACAACTGCAATGAAGGCTAGAGAAAAGAAACTCCCAATTAATCCATTCCGGACACGCAAGTGGAAACTTTTGCATCCAGCATGTAATTAATGAAGCTTCTTACGAGGGAATGGCTATTGATGACATGAATAGTCATGCCCCCCCCCCCCCCCCCCCCCCTTCCCCCAACCCGATTGATCTCCGACCTATTTTTAGACCTTCTGATATACCTCTAAATACATCATCCCCGTGGAACTTAGATTATACATTAGGTCTCCTTGGGGGCGTCACTGTCCAACTTCCTGAGTTTTTATGACTTCGATGAAAGGTTAAACAATCCATTACATCTACTCGATGTCACTGGAAGTAAACAGGCCAGCATTGCGCTATTTTTCCCTCTCTGCCGCACGCAACCAAGGGCAGGTAACCGTTACAACGGCCACGATCGATGAAGAATCGACCCAGTGCAGAGGGAGCCCTGATTCCTGCAAATTCCGGGAAGGAAAACGGAATCTGGGACTTCCAGCCTCTTGAAAATTTGAACACTCTTCCTTCATCTTCCTCAGCCTTTAATACAAATGAGCTTTTAACTACCCCTCTTAGTTACGTTTGATTATTTATCAAGGCTTTACCCTTTATCCATTTTGCCCATTTTGAACCATCAGTTAACTAATTCAATTGTCTTCTAGCTGAGGCCTTATTCGTCTCAGACGGCTCCTTGGCCAGAATAGCATTACGAGTATCTCTCCTCAGTACTGGTATGGAAAGAAAATTAATCTCTATGCTCCTCCTTTTCTCCTTTTTGTCTCCAAAAAAGAGAAAAGGAGGAGGAAAGAGGAAAGAGGAGATTGTATTTCTGGGATACCACTTTGGCGAACACATTACCACCTTTCTGCTGGAGGCTGAGAATATCTTAGACATTAACTAAGTGAGACTCCATTCATAGCCAGGCCCCTTTCCTTCAAAGCCTCCACTCGGTATTTCTGAAAAAAAAATTCGCTTTATCGAATGATTCAGAATAGCCAGGGGATTCCCCTGACCTCAATGCCCGTGAAACCAATGCTAGAAAGAGTTGTGACTCTTTGATCCGTGGACTTCCTCGACACCAGTTTTCTCGCGATCGCCTTTTCAAACATGTTGCGAGATTTCTCCGAACTGTCGAGTTCGACACGGACTTCTACCCGAATTTGCTGCAGCCCCACCCATCCCACCTTGAAGCCCTCGTGCCAGACGGCGGATATCGATATACTGAGATTTAGCCTGCAAATGCAGAATTGATACTTAAATCAGAAATAATGCTCTTTCATTTCTCCACGATTTTACAATTCTAAAGAGGCTTTCAGGTCGCCCCGCACGTCCATCAAAGAGCTTTCCCTTCATTTCCCCGATGCTTTTCCTTTTTCGCCCTTGGTCATAGCTCGCTGCTTTAATCATATACTTTCCCTGGCGGTTCCGTTCCGTTCCGTTCCATTCCGTTCTCTGCAGAGGGTCGTTGAAAATACCCCCTGCAACACTTAAACTAAAATGAAAAATTACGCTCCACTAAAGTGCGGCACCCGCATCAGACCATCGTTAAACGGAATGCTAGCGTCTACATCATCATAATTATATTTAATCGCTGTTGTCGACCGAGGTTTCTTCCGGTCATCTCTCATTCAGTAAGCGAATTAGCGGGTGCCCGTGCCACGGACTCTCTCAGCATCATTACTTTGCTCTCGATCATCATAATGGAGTGAAGATGCAAACACGGCTTCATGGCTCATCGACTATTCATTCCTCACAGCAGGGGGCATCTTTAATCCTTCGCCAATTATTGCACGGTGATGGATACAACCGACGATGCAAATTGAAAAAAAAAAAACAAACAAACAAACAAAACAAATCGGCTTCCAAGAGATGGCATCAGCATTAACTCTAGGAGTCAAGTCTCATTTTCCGTCCTGCCAATTGAGAGGCGTTCACATTGAATCACGGTCGTCTATTGCAGATTCCATCTAAACGGCTGTGACCATGTAATGTCACGTTGACTGTATTCTCAAATTCTATTAATATATATTCTATTGTAATAAAATAAACGCCTATTTAACGCGTTGACCGCCACGGCAATGCTGGCCTATTGATTTTCCCATTCAGTGAGGCGCACCGGTGCGCCTCGTGGCGGTCAACCTGTTAATGATTCCCTTATTTTCTTAGCGATTGGACGGTCTCAAAATAATTAAAATGAGTGAGCATTCAATTACTTGCTATTTATTTAATGTTCATGCTTTAAATTAATTCGAGGCAGTCGGCAACGCTAATACGAGAGAGTATATCATGAGAGAAACAGGGGAGACTACCTCGAAGAGATGCGAAAAAAGAAAGGGATTCTCCGTCTCGTAAAAGGCATGCGAACGTCTCACGACCCTCGAGCATTTTCAATAATTTCTCGGTTGGGCGGTTCCGGTCCCAAAATGCAAGGAGCATGCGACTCCGGACCAGATGGCGATCGAAGACCGTCAATCATGGATTGATCCTTTCAAGTGCAGTCGACCCGTAAAATAGAATACTCCAGGGATCAGAGGACTTTATTTCCGAATCGGGAGTTTTCCAATAAACATAAACGATCGAACTGCGCCGCTTCTTCGTACTTCGGCTGATTTTTTTTAAAGACAACGTGCAGCACCCTTTTTTACGCATTCGTCATTCCTAAAATGCTTCGCACACATTTTTTTGCAACCATAGTTTTCTGTTATATTCATAAAATAAAAAATTTTCCTTCCCCTTTTGAATCCCCAAATCCTCCATCCTTTCCTCGGCTAATCAAAGTCCGACTTTCCCCTTTTCCTTTCGGTTCCTGTCTTCTGCCATGATTCGAAGTGGCAAAACGACACCTGGATGCATCGGAGATATTTGTCACAACACCTTTACTGGACGATGGGCACGAGTAGGACGAGAGAGATGGATCGGCTCGTTACGTTAGTCACACTCTCACGTCACGTTAGTCACGCCATTCACAACCTTAGGCTGCATCCCTCCGAGGTGAAATATTCAGAGGAAGAAATGGGACCTTGGGTCAGAGAAAATGTTGAGTTGATGAATCTCTACCTTTCGTTGCTGCCAAAGTTGGAAAGTTTCCCATGTCACGTGACCGACATAAGACCCTTTGGTCTACCTCACCCCACCTTTGCCTATTCAAATGCATGAGAGAAAGATTTATGGAACTGTGCCTCGTTACCACCGGAGATGCCGCGGGTTCATGAATATATCGCTTTACCTGGCGATACGGTTCTAATCCCGAGGAAACTGGCATGTAAAAACAAATGTTTTGCGAAAAAAAAAAAACAGATCCTAGGGACTATCGGGCATTCATCGTGGGATAAATACCCGACGGGGGTACCCGACAAGGAGGATTTTATTGAGAATCAGCAGTAGGCCGCAATATACTGTACTCCTCGAGAGAACATGATATTGCTTCTCGTACGTTATTGAGTGATATCACCGAGACGTCTCAGAAACTCAGAAGACGTCTCAGAAACATTTTCCTCTTTGGAAACTGTTACAACATAAATCGAGAGACTCGGATCATTGAATAATCACACAGAAAAAAAAAATGAAACGGACGAGACGCAGCGAAAGATTCCACAGGAAGCGTATTTCAAAAAGGAATTCGTTTCGAGTCCCGATAAAGGGAAAGCAGTTCGACCCACCGGTGGAATAAGTACTCCACGCAGTTCGCATAAGTACTGCGAAGGTTCGTCGAGCAGAGTCGAAGGTCTTCGCCGGACGGCCAGTTTGTTTTTGCGTCGCATTAAGTCCTCGATCAGGAGTGAGGGGGCAGAAATTTGCTTCTCGTGGGCGTATGGGCAATCAAGCCGCGTGTGAGGAATATCGAATCACTACGAGATCAATGAAACACGTGATTAGGTTAGCCGAGAAATTGGGGAAGGGGGGGGAGAGGCTGGCGATCCATACGAAAACAATCCAAGGGCGTTTTATTGATATGCCAGCATGAGACAACATTCCCGTCGAGTTCTAAAGATAGAATAAGATGGATTTGATGATGGAATATATAAATATCTGAGGGCCTTGAAGGAAAAGATTGCTCCGGTGAAATGCTCATTCTATTTTTGCGGGTTGAATCGAATGACGGCAGCGTCAATATTTATTTTCATTATTTCAGAGGAAGAGATTCTACACGTATATTAAAATGAAAATATTTTAGTGGGACGGGAAACCTCAGCCCATTATTTAATAGCGTCCCACAATTTGACTCGCTTGAAAATCACGTTTTCAATACGGTAAACGCCGATGATGATGTAAGCGTGGCTGTACCCTGTCCCATCACTCTTGCCCCTAAGAGAAATCTTAGAGGAATTCACTTAAGTATGACATTCCAAGGCGATTTCTTCAGATGACCTAAAATACAAGTTGCCCAAGTTGACAATTAGACCATAGGACACAAAATTAGCCAGAGAGTAAGCTCGACCGGTCCCGAATTTTAATTAAAATCGGCAGGTACGTAGAAGTGTTCGCAACGGCAAACCGCTTTCTAACTATTTTTTGTTTTTAGATCTTGCACCGCTTTCCGTTTTTCTGGATATGACTATCTCCTATTTTTGGCTTCCGACACCCCTCCGTAACCAGAGTTATGAAAGTGTTTCAGCAATAACGTTCCCCATTAAGATGGAAGCTTCATCTTGATGTCACTTCAATTTTATTATTGCCCCCTTCGGAATGACAAGCAAATTGATATTCGTGGCAATTCTGCGCTATTGCACTTGATCAAACAGTTTGATCGACAATACATTTACCTACATTTTCCAAAAAGCCTGATGTAAACATGAAAAATGCGAGAATTTTCAATTTCCATTAATTTGCGCGCAGTTAGTATTAAAATATAAGTAGTTTACCTAAAATTTAAATGAAACACGCTGAACGTGTAACTAAAATAATACAATTACAATTATCGTTTTTATTTTTGCTAAAAAATAAAGCAAAGACAAACAGCTGATGTTGGCCCTGTGGGTCATGTTCACTCCAAAATCCCTTTTAATGTCAAACCTTACGCGCGTAGGAATCCCGGGATGGAGTGAAATGGTGCGCCGAGATTGGATTTCTATCGGGGGGTCGGCGGGATTCCCATTCTCCTTGCATTCACTCTAGCCGTCAAGAACACCCGCGAGTGAGTCCTGCTTTGTCCATGCGGAGGCGACGACCCGAGGAGATGTCCAAGGACTGCAAGATTTCAAAGCCAAATTAAAAATTCTGAATTATGCACTCTCCGTGGTGGACATGCGTGTCCCGCTCGATTCCTCGAAGTGAACCAAGCCGCCCTCGTCCCAGCACGACCCACCGACCCTGGAGATAGAGAGGATTTTCGCCTTAAGAGGAACAGCGCCTGGTGTGTATCGGAAGGAAGACGCCTCGTGTCCTAATCCTCACCAACCCCCTAGGCAAAAAGGACTAAAAAAGAGAAAGGCCAGAAAAAAAATTTCTAGGGGGAGGTTCTCTCACATCATCATTTGCCGCACCTGTTAAGCCTGGCAGACTCATTAAAGGAAGATCCGGAAAGGGCAAAAGGAACAAGAGGAGCAGAGCGAGGCGGAAAAGTGAGAAAACCTCTCATCCATCACCTCTGCCAACAGCCGAATTCAATCTTTGCTTCATCCGCACGATTGAGGACGACCTTAAGCCTCGATCGAGATCTGCTCCCAAGCAGAATGAAATGGAAGAGGAGTCTGTTTAAAGTTTCACGATGCGGATCTGCGAGGTCTCATTGAAACCGCTGGAGCAAAAGGGGGAATCTTAGCGATTCCATTCCCAAGAGCACAACATTAGGAGAATCCGCAAAAGTAGCTACTCCTCCCGAAAAGTCACGTGACTTCTAAGTTGCTCCCGACTGGTGGATCTTTGGCTAGGAGAGGCCCTACACGTCTTGGACACGTCTTATAACTGTCGGTGACATGATCGCTGACGTCACCAGTTCTACAACCCTTCCCATCCTTTCACGAACGGATTACCAAAACTCCCATTTCGGTCAACACGGACGAATGGGGCATTGTAATCGACTCTTCCACCATGCCTCAGATATTCTTGAACCTCGATTACTGCGGGAATCCTGATTGTGGGTCCTGAACTGCCGTTCTTCCTTCCCTTTAGAATCATTTGGTTCATCCTTAGATATGGGTTACTCTTCTCTAGTGTAGTGTGCTTTTCTGTCATCTCTAGACTTTTTATGTCTCTCTTGACATTTTGATTGCTTCTCAATTCATCCAGAAACACGAATGCATTACCTTCCACACCGTTCGATCCCTTTAGAAGACCTTCCTCGAGTGATCTCTTCGAGCTTTTGACGTTTCATCGCCTACGCAGGTTCGCGATCGAGATGGTGATAATGGGAAAGTTTAGACAGGGAGAGGGAATACAATTCATTAAAACCAAAGTCAGAATAGAAAAGTTGCTATCTCGGGATCTCCCTTTCTGGTTTCTTTATTCCATCACAGACAGAGCCTGAAAGGAAATTTAATGAGGGAACTCATTAGCCCACGGCATGAGGTAACGAGCTAATTTTCCTCTGTGATTAGCCGAGGACCTGACAGGTATTTTTATGGTGAGATGTGGAAGGCACTTAAAAGCACTTCTAGGCACTGGAATTTTAAAATTGCATTACTGATTTCTCGCGGAGAATTCAACCCGCATGACAATTTTTCGCTTCACTAAGATTGCAGACAGTAAAATATTACTTTTCCCTTCAGGAAACAGGAAATTGAAGACCGCAAAGAGGGGCAAATGTAATAAAATTCCGCTTGCGGTACGACAAAAATCGGAAGCAGGGTGCACTTATGTACTCAATCCTCGTATATTCGTAATGACTTTATGAAACTCGGTTCCCATGCATTCCCTAATTTTGCTGGTCTCCTAAATTTAAACATGAGTCTTTCGTATCGTATACGCATGGACATATGCTCTCGCGAGTCCAGGACACTTATTCAACTTTGGGCTTAGGTACTGCAATCCCATAGCATAGTGCCTAGAAGAAGACTTAGCTGGAATTTTAACCCTTTCGAATTCATGGGGAAATATGGACAGAATTTTGTCTTATTTCTGACTATCCGTCTGTATTAAGAAGGGAGGGCATTATTACTTTATTCCCCGTGAGTTGGTCGCCTCCAGTATTGTACAGTGTGCCGCATGGACCCATGGATAATAATAATAATAAACACACCAAAGGAGCAAGGACAAAAGCAAAGAGGCAAGGAGGGAAGGAGAACTCAAAGGGGTAGGATGGACCAGAGAGAGAGGATTTTTCTAATGCCATTATGGACCGACCTCAGATGACTGGAGAAGCTGACCCGAAGAGAGGCTGAGAATATCCTATTGCTCTCGACCCCCAAGAACATCAAGTTCAACCCTCGTCCCACCTATACCAGAAGTTTAATAGGACATCTAGTGTCTCTGGAACACAATGCACCATACCAGCACCTCATGTTACGCTGAAGTGCTCGTATCCCAAATGCACCCTAACCCCTTTCACTGCTGTGGGCGTGTAGAGTCTATTTCTTTTGAGAAGACCGAGCCGTTATACCTCAAAGGCTAATCCTTCTCATGATTAATGAGTGGTTAAGGAGAAAAGAGGGCAGCAAATTATCTTCTCCTCACCTGTCCTGATGGATGACTGTTCAAAGGTGTTAAATTGGGATTTTCTCTCTGTCGTCTTAACCCTCTCTATTTTATCCTGTCAAGCGGAGAAAGGGGATACATATATTGATTGAGATATCAATCCCAATGTCATTAACGGTGAGAAATCGATTGATTCCAGTGACAACTTCCATCCATTCGGGACTAAACCTTCCATTGAACACTGCCCCTGAGCTTCACCTCGAAAGCGCGAAAGCCCCGACGGGGTTCCAGCCGGTCTTGCCGCACCGAAGGAGGGCGATCTGACGAATCGCAGAGTCTCGCGAACCTTCCGGGACAGACCGCTGAGAGCATCCGAAGGGATGACATCCTCCTTTTTTTTTTTAAAGGGAACTCGCTCATCTGAGAATCTCATCACGGTTTAAGGACGAATTCCAATCTTACCATTTCACGAAATGGTAATGGATACCTTGGGTAAAAGGAACCCCGCCGCCATGCCACGCTTAGAACTCGCTGAGACTTTCGATACCCTTCCATGCAAAAGGTTACGGGCGAAATTGGAGTCACATGCCATTTGAGAGATGATTAACCCGGAAAGTCAGCTGACGAGGAGAAAGCAGAGTAATTGCGACTAAAGTGTCTGCTTTTGTCGGGCTCGTGAATGGAGTCTCCCGAGGCTCCTTCGAACGACTGCGTCTGTCTCTCGCTTGCATCATTTATTTGGATTACTCTCGTCTGTCTCGTTAATAAAAGCGGTAAAGGGCTCTCCATCACGGCGAAAGCAGACATTCGAACGGCATTCGAACGAATGAAATGGAAAAGGCACGGATAAATGTAGAGTTCGCTCCGGCCGCATTTATTAATACGATGAATCTCTGAAAGCATTTGGCGAGGAGAGGCTCGAGGAAACGAACAGGAATGGGCGATTCGAAGAGACATCAACGAGGGACCCGAATTTTCCGGGCACGAGCAGGCAACATATAGGGACAAAATTAATTTCGTCGATAAAATTTTGCCGCTGATATGTTCAAGAAAGAATCTGCTATTTGAGAGCAAGAATTTGTTCAAGACGGTATTCTAATTAAATAACAAAGTGGAATAGGAGACAGCCTATGCATAAGGTTGAAAGTGGTATCATTATTTACTAGATATGCTCGAGAAAGGAGTTTTCTTACTGGGAAAAAGCCATGAACGATTTAAAATATTATACCAAACCAACTCGGACCGTTGGAGAAAAGCCTCTTTGTTGCCTGAAACGAGCAGAAAGTGAGGATCCCCCTTCGAATTACTCCAGAGAAGAGGAAGAACAGAAATCTATCTCTTTCCTTACTTCCCCGTCTTTTTTTTTTTTTTTTTTTTACCCGTCTGCACGTCTGCAAATACATACTTGTGGGTATGAAAAAAAGGAGCCATTTCTCCAGGCAATTCTTGCCCCCCACCGCCATGCCCCGGTGAACCCCGCCATCAATTTGCCGCATTACGAAAGGGGAGAAGCCAATCCTCAGAGCTGATATAACTCTTACAGCGCCGAAAGCCCCCGGGTCTCCCCGCCCCTCCGAGGAGGAAATTTAAGCGAGTTTTCGACGGAGCGTGTGCAAAATGGTTACCATCCCGTGAAAAGGCGGGTAAATTCTCCAAGATGGTTCTTCGAATGGGGAGAAACCGTCAATAATTTCGACTGGGACTGTTCTCGTCGTTTATTTATGCCGTTGGGTATATCAGCATTCCTGCTAGTACGAACCTCGATTCGTTCTTGAAAATCATGAAAATCTTCAAATGCTTCAGTTAAAGGTCCTTTATTCATGGACTCTTTGGGCGGAATTTTGAGCAGAGCATTATCCGATAATGCAGCTTCATTTCGGAGAAAATGCATTATAAATCCTGTAAATAAAGCTGCATTATCCGATAGTGCTCTGTCCAAAAACCCACCCTTAGGGAAGAAAACGAGTTCTCTCTCTCACAGGCCCCCTTATCTCACCTAAACGAGGCATCCGAGCCCCGGCCCGAAAACAAGGAAGAATCAGAGAAGCAAAGAGAACTCCTCATTCCCTCTTCCTCCTCGGATGGAATGGATGCGATGCGGCCCGTCAAACGGACGATCACGAGACCAGACGAGTTCGAAGCGAGAGAGCCCGAAGGGAGGTCGCACGTACAAGTGCCTCGGCGCCTCATTCGCTCCTCGACTCTCAGGTAAGTCGGATCTCGTACCAGTCGCTGGGGCTCGAGTGTCTCGAGGGAAACTGCAACGAGGGAAATTGCATTTCTGGGCAGGTCTTTAATTCCCTCTTTCATTTATCAGGGAAGAACATGTAATCGTCTGGACGTGAACTCCCCGAGGGAGAATTGCAGAGAGTAGCCATTTCTGACTGAAATCCTCTCGGGAAAAATAAAAGTCAGCTCGTCTGGCTTCTTTCTTGTTTTCCTCGAGGTTTACGCTGGCCTTTCGCCTACCGTTCGCGATCGAATCGATTTGGTATATCAGTTGAAAAACAAGAGAATCACATCGACGAACGAGCTTCAATTTCAGGACATCAATTTTGGCAAAAATTCGATCCAAAATTGACCGAGTCCCCTGACAAAGGTCCTCGTCCGATATCGACGATTTTTTTTACACCTTTCTTCTTTTTTGGTGACTCGGTAATTTCGATACACCAGCTTTCTTTTCATTCCGTCCCTGGGTTTCGCGAGTTGAAGTTTGCCCGAGTAAACTCCATCTCGCAAACGAAACCGAAATGGGATTTTAAAATCCTCTCATTTAAATACTTCAGTCCTTCTAAAGACTGTTTTGTACTTTCTTTTTTTTTTAAGCTGCTTAGGAAGTCGTATATTTCCCGGCGACATGTTGTTTTGGCGACACTCCATCCTCGTACCCTTTAGGCAAAGATTAAGGGCTCTATTCAAGAAAAATTCAATTAGTCTGGGTGATGTGACTAGAAAGTAAATGAGAGCAAGACTCCGGGCAAGAAACGGCTCCAGCGGTGCCGCGATCGAACATCTAAGAGGATCCCGGCACCGCTCTCAGCCGATCCCGGCACCGCTCTCAGCCGATCCCGGCACCGCTCTCAGCCGTTTCGTGCACCGCCGCAGCCGATATTTTATATCAATAATCAACCAAACACAATTTTTGTCCAATGCATGATGAGTTCAGGCACGGACGAAGCCTGACTTTGCTGGAACAAGATCTCAGAATGAAAAACTTTGACGAAGTCGGCCATTTGAAAAATAAAAATAAAAATAATCATAATGATAGTAGATAAATAAATCCGATCAACTCAATAAAGTTTGTGAAAACGACCCTTAGTCCCTGACATGCTGAAAATGCACCTTCGGACCAACAATTGTTTTTGCCCCATCTTTCCGGGGCGTTTTTTTTTATATTTATAATTCTTAACCGATGATTCGAATCATGCTTCACAGCTCGGCTGCCGAGCTATCGTGACGCACCTTGACGTCATCGCCATCTAGGAACAGTAAATACGCATGGGCGTCTCGTGACGCAAAATTGCGTCGCACGGCAACGAAAGAGTTGCGAAGCGTTTCCATGCGTTATTGAAGAAAAACTAGAGAGAGAGAAAAAAAGAAATTGATCAGTATGGATCAGATGTATGGATAACATGCTCCCACCAAAAGTATTTCTCCTTTTGGTCAATCTTTAACTACGCTCCACCCTCTCTCCGGATTTGAATCCCGACTTCCACTCCGGACGCGAATCCGGACGCGAATTCGGGAACGCAAGCCTCACAAAATCCAAACGACGGATGATTTCGGGCTTAAGAGCCCGGATTCGTGGCAGCAGGTATCGACAGACATTCGGATTGGGAAGCCAATCACGTCCGAACCCCATGTGTCAATAATAATTTTCCGCAGGTGATGGGAGACGCATAATGGAGGTAGAGCAGAAAGAAAGGAAAGAAAAGGAAGGCGGGGGAGAGAAAGAGAGAGAAAGAGAGAGAGAGAGAGAGAAAAAAAAAAAAAAGGCGGTTCTCCGGAACAGAGACTCACCTTGTCCCAAATCTACGACTGGATGGTCCAAAACGTCCCCTATTTCAAGGACAAGGGTGACAGCAACAGCTCTGCCGGGTGGAAGGTAAGAGATAGAGAGAGAGAGAGAGAGAGAAAAAAAAAAAAGGAGGTATGGATAGAGCATGCTTGGATTTCCCTCTCTGGGTGGAATGCCATCGCCGTTCTCCCAGTCCCCTGTGTTCCGTGTCCATTACGCTCAATCACACGTAACTGGAGAAACATGCACCTTTTCACTCGAGTTTTCCTTCAGGTTAGTCCTGCTACGGATATGGGTGTTTCGAATTCACTTACCTCTTCTTTTCGCCCCGGATTCATCCACGCCGAGTCGTTTCGAATCGTCTTGCCGTGATTGTCGTAGGCATCTACTCGAAGGCTGACATATTTTCAAAGAAAATTTCTCTCACTTATTAGCGAATTTTGATTTTCTGGAACGACCTATAGCGGGTTCGTATACGTTCCGAGAAATAATCTGCCGAAACGACACTCTGCCGGAAAACTCAGCCTCGACTTTCCGGCAGTCCCTCACAGAACGTCTTAGATCCTTAAGACTCCCTATACCGTCCCGGTACGCAAAAATATCCGACCGACCCCACAGAACTTGCTGCTGATGACGGTGTGGAGCTTCGAGACCTGGAGCCCCTGGATGCGGCGCTGGGGACCGATCCCGACCTACAAACGCCCCCTCCGACGGGACCCCCTCCTCTTCCCCAGCCCCGAGGAGATCCTCCGGAACTTCCACCCCGGGTTGAACCCCAACTCCTCGGTCCCGATCAACCCGGGCCTGGTGATCTTCTCCCCCGTGAAACCGAGCTCCCCGCCCAGGTCTTCTGCCAGCATTGCTCACGCCGCTCCCGTCCTTCCGTATAGGTGAGTGTTTCGGTACCGTCTGCTCTTTCATCGTTGACATTTTGGAACGCGGGATGATAGCATCGATTTTCGAGTCTTGTCAAAATGTTTCATTTGTCCCTTTTTTGCCTTTTTTTTTTGCACCCGTTCGGAGACAAAGTTCCGGCCACGTGACGCACTGTTCTAAAACATGATTTTTTCTGCAGATGTATGACGACAGTGGAAGTTTTTTTTTCTGATTTCCTATTCCATGTTTCCCGGGAAATGAAATCAATAAGAAGATCCCTATATCGCAATCATACGGTTGCGATTAGCTCTGTAACCGTGTTGCGATTGGCTCACAGCCCCAGGACTTTATCCCAGACACTTTATCAAGTTGCAAACAAATTAAGTACTTTGAAACGTGTAATGCTAAATATTGCCTTGTTTCCATATGCATAAGTGCAGTTTCGTGGTGAACGCGGCCAATTGTGTGATCCGCCTACACGATCATAGATCTTTTCTACTCCTTTCGGGATGGTTCATCCAATTTAAAGCTAAGCGAACAGTTTCAATGATTTTCATTACCGGGCTTCAGGGCAGGGCCGGATTAAGGGAAGGGTAAAGGGGGCTGTTGCCCCGGGCCCCACTCTTCCAGGGGGGCCCCGAAGGAAATTAACGTTAAATATTGTGACGGATAAGGATGGCATCGAGAGGCTCGACTGAATGTGCAG
>CAJPEV010003535.1:0-29977 GCA_905338385.1 Darwinula stevensoni | reverse complement strand
CTTCATTATCTTCAATATATAATCTATTCCTTTTAATTGCACCAGTTGTGGGATTGAAACTGTCCATTACAAGACTGACACGTTTCTTGTATTACTCTTTTAATTGCACCAGTTGTGGGATTGAAACCGTAGAAAAATTTGAAAAATTTTTATGCGCAAGAAGACTTTTAATTGCACCAGTTGTGGGATTGAAACAATATAACGACATTTTAAAGTTTGTGTAAAGGTCTCTTTTAATTGCACCAGTTGTGGGATTGAAACACACCTTTATCGTTTTCGCTTGCATATCCATTTTATACTTTTAATTGCACCAGTTGTGGGATTGAAACGAATACGCTTCATTATCTTCAATATATAATCTATTCCTTTTAATTGCACCAGTTGTGGGATTGAAACTGTCCATTACAAGACTGACACGTTTCTTGTATTACTCTTTTAATTGCACCAGTTGTGGGATTGAAACTGTACAAATTGCAGGGTCTAAATTGTCAGATGCTGACTTTTAATTGCACCAGTTGTGGGATTGAAACTTGTAACAATTAAAAGTTGACAAATAAGGCGTATTTCTTTTAATTGCACCAGTTGTGGGATTGAAACTCACGACGTTTTTTATAATACCTTTTTCGGTATCCTTTTAATTGCACCAGTTGTGGGATTGAAACCTAAGCGAAATAAGCGTGTTTAAATACTTTCTAAAACTTTTAATTGCACCAGTTGTGGGATTGAAACATTTTAGATGTTTCACAAATTGAAGATGTGTGTTCTTTTAATTGCACCAGTTGTGGGATTGAAACTTCAAATGTTTTGAGGTAAAAATCGAACCTTTCTTTCTTTTAATTGCACCAGTTGTGGGATTGAAACGAGATAGAGCTCTATATTGAAGAAAAGCAAAGTGAACTTTTAATTGCACCAGTTGTGGGATTGAAACTCAATCTCCCATTTATATATGGCACCATCTTTATTGATACTTTTAATTGCACCAGTTGTGGGATTGAAACAACATAATATATGCTTCTGCTGTGTAAACATAGGTTCTTTTAATTGCACCAGTTGTGGGATTGAAACTTTCTGAAAAATTCGATGGATTCAATGACACACAATCTTTTAATTGCACCAGTTGTGGGATTGAAACATATAGTATATAGGCGTTAACCTTAACCTTAATAACTTTTAATTGCACCAGTTGTGGGATTGAAACATAAAAAACACACTTCTTTCAAGTCTCACATCAACCTTTTAATTGCACCAGTTGTGGGATTGAAACTTGATAAAATAATTGCTTCGTCAGTCCCGTCGCATCTTTTAATTGCACCAGTTGTGGGATTGAAACTAAAAAATGACACCGTTTGAACCGCAAACTTTAGCTTTTAATTGCACCAGTTGTGGGATTGAAACTGTGCGCAAAATAACGGAAATTGTGCGCTTCCTGCACTTTTAATTGCACCAGTTGTGGGATTGAAACGCGTTAATTCAACTGCATAATAAAATAAATAAAGCTTTTAATTGCACCAGTTGTGGGATTGAAACATGTATTTTGGGACAGCTTTTTTCACGCATGGAAAAACCTTTTAATTGCACCAGTTGTGGGATTGAAACTGATGCAACCCTGCAAGCGGTTGAACAATATTTTTGCTTTTAATTGCACCAGTTGTGGGATTGAAACTGTGACCAATTGGTCACATTTACCCGAAAATGTAACTTTTAATTGCACCAGTTGTGGGATTGAAACTTTGAAAAGGTAGGTCACGCACGTCAATTCAAGCGCTTTTAATTGCACCAGTTGTGGGATTGAAACATTCAATATTTCATCAGAAAAAACGCCTAACCCACGCTTTTAATTGCACCAGTTGTGGGATTGAAACTGTGTCAATGACGGCTTTGTACTTATCAATTATTGCTTTTAATTGCACCAGTTGTGGGATTGAAACTTCGTCCTGTATCAACCATAAACTTAAAGTTGGTATAACTTTTAATTGCACCAGTTGTGGGATTGAAACCATGAAGCCGCTCACGTATTCTATAAATATGTATTTCTTTTAATTGCACCAGTTGTGGGATTGAAACTTTCTACCAATTCATCAAATTTTTCAAATATTTCACTTTTAATTGCACCAGTTGTGGGATTGAAACACCGCAATTCCTTTTGAAAAAATACCGCCACAATTACTTTTAATTGCACCAGTTGTGGGATTGAAACTTTGAAAAATTATTTAAGCAAAATTTGGATAGGTATTACTTTTAATTGCACCAGTTGTGGGATTGAAACCACGATAAGGTGGTTGGATACAACTCTCTCGCCAGGCTTCTTTTAATTGCACCAGTTGTGGGATTGAAACAACGCTGGCGCGCTGAATACATTAACGGATTTTCAACTTTTAATTGCACCAGTTGTGGGATTGAAACTTATCTATAATTCACAATGGAGTAGGGGACTTGACCTTTTAATTGCACCAGTTGTGGGATTGAAACGTTGTGCAAGCGGTCGTTGCTTGCAATTAGGTTATGATCTTTTAATTGCACCAGTTGTGGGATTGAAACGTAATCAGCAATGATTAGTGCATTTCGATTATTCGCCTTTTAATTGCACCAGTTGTGGGATTGAAACGCATTTCAATAGGCAGGACGCATAAAGCTAAATTTTCTTTTAATTGCACCAGTTGTGGGATTGAAACTTGATAGGTAATAGGCGCAACTGCCCCCGTTACGTCTCTTTTAATTGCACCAGTTGTGGGATTGAAACACTTGCTTGCTGCAATATTAGCAATAGCTGGCGAAGCTTTTCGCCGCTCTTGGTGTTTTCCACCAAGAGCCAGTCATGCACAGAATTATCTTTATGCACGCATTTTTTTCTAAAAAATACAAAAATTTTGTCAAGAATGGTGGTTCTGTGCGTTGAAACCTGTGAGTGTCAATATGACCAAGACACAGTTACAGGCAGAATTGGATAAGATACAAACAGAATTAGCACCTGACCTTTCGCAGGTCAAAAATTTTGATAAGTGAAAAAAAAGATTAAGAGGCTTTTAAAACGAGCAAATTTTACCTATTTTTAACTCATTGTCTGCATTTTTAAAACTTTCTGCTTCACAGAAAGTAGCCTTTACCGCTTGAATATATAAGCTATTTTTATTTAAAAATGATTTATATTGTTCGTAGCAGACCATTTGCAGATAATTCTTTCAAATTCTATAAAAAATAACCTGCGAAAGACTCGTTTATGGCAATAAAGTTTCAAAATAAACTGTTTCTACGGTCACTTAAAAAATTTTTTCAATTTTGCCGCTCTTGGTGTTTCCCACCAAGAGCAAGCCACGCACGGAATTATCTTTTATGCACAGATTTGTTTTGCTAAAAAAGACAAAGGATTTATCAAAAAGTGCGTTTTTGGTCGTTGCGTGTGCTTGGCAAAAGTAGTAAAATTTCCATTTTCATAATTTTATTCTTTTAAAATTGTAAAAATTGTAATTATAAAGGGAATAAATTATTATTTTTATAATAGTGTACTTGTTTTTTGGATAGAAAAAGACATTTAGTTTGCCTCAAATTTTGCACCATAATCACCCATTGCTTTCATTATGGGCAGCAATTTTAAGCCTTCTTCCGTTAGGCTGTATTCGACTTTTGGAGGAATAACATCATACACTTTTCGATGCAATACGCCGTATTCTTCCAATTCTTTCAATACTTGCGATAGCATTTTATCATTAATCAAGACCAATGCTCGCTTTAGCTCGCCATAACGCAGTGCGCCATTTCGCAAATTCCATATTACTAACCCTTTCCACCGTCCGCCAACAATGTGTAAGGTCAAATCTACGGGGCAATAAAAAAAGGTGCCTTTTAAATTAAATCGTTTCATTTTACAAAGTTGCAATTTATCGTTTTTTAATGCTATTCACTTACCAAAAAGGTAGTGCTTACATTTGAGGAAGTATATTGACAAAGGTAAGTATTGGTTTTAATTTTGTCGCATTATTTGATATTAAAATTTTTTATAAAATGGTAAAACAAATTCTCGTATTTTTTTTGGTAATGGCTACTACATTTACCGCTTTTTCACAAACAAAACGGGTTAAAAAAATGACAACTTTAGAAAAAAACAAAGAAATCGCATTGGGGCTTTCAAAATCAATTATGACTGGCGATTGGGCAAAAGCCGATGCGCTTTTAGCTGATGATTTTAAATACATTGGAGATGGCAGACCTGCTATTGGAAAACAAGAATATTTGTATTTTATGAAAGAACTGCTTTGTACCGCTATGACGCAAATGGATATGAAATTTATGCGTGTGGTTGCCGAAGGTAATATGGTTGCTGTCGATTATTCTAATGAAATGACGCATTCAGGGGCGTTTTTCGGCGTTCCTGCCACGAATAAAAGAGTCGTTGGCACTGGGCAATTTATGCGCGAAATCAAAAATGGAAAGGTCGTTGCGGAATGGCAAACGACTAATAATTTTGGATTGATGCAGCAGTTGGGCGTTATTCCGATACCAGAACAAAAAAAATAGAGTGGGTAGTAGAATAATTTTTTTCATAAATTATTTGATGCGACCTGCTTACTCAGAAGCGGGTAACTTTGAGACTTTTCTTTGTACGCTGCTAAAGAAATGACCCTCTCAGTATTTTTAGCAATTTTAAAGGAAAAATGACTTATAAATAAGCGATTTTCAAGATAAAAAAAATCTATTGCAGTCTCAAAAGAAAAGTCTCGTAACTTTTGTTAAGTTATTCGCTTTTTGTTTTTCTAAAAGATAAAAAATTTGTATTTTATTTTTCCCCCAGTTCGGCGTAGGTTGTCGAAAACAATAACATAAGCTAAACGAAAGCGGCTGTTAACTCGCATTGTGCTTTGCTTTTTTGGTAGAGAAAAAAGAAAACAGACTACCCTGAACAGTAGTGTATAAAATAGATTTATTAAAAAATATTATTTTGTAATTTTCCTTTTAGTATGAAATATAATTTTTATAATATCCTTTTGAATTAAAATATAATTTTGATAATTATATATTTTTTTTAGGTGTCAAAAAAAGCGATTTACGTTCTAAATAATAAATTTGGGCGCAGTAAAATCCCAATAATATTGTATTAACAGCTATAATGGATAAAAGCTGACCACCTAAAAATGGTTTTATCATTTCGCTCAAAAAATAAACACCCAATGCCGAAAATAAATAAATAGTCATGCGTTTTATGGGATAATTGATAGGATAATGCTTCTTGCCCTGCCAATACGTCGCGACTGCCATATAAAAATAACACAACAAAGTTGCCCATGCCGAACCGATATAACTGAACATAGGTACTAATACTAAGTTGGCTACAATAGTAATGACCGCACCAATCATGGCTATTTTCGCACCAATATTTGTGTTATCTGATATTTTGTACCACGTCGAAAAATTGTAATACAAGCCCAAAAAAAGATTTGCCAAGAGTAAAACTGGCACTACTGGCAGCCCCACCCAAAAGGCTTCGCCAATAAAATGAAAATATTTTATAACCTCTAAATACAACATAATCAGCACAAACGCTGTGCAACCAACCAACATAAATGCTTGTGTTACACGACCATATAATACTTTTGAATCGTCTCGTTTTGCATTTTTAAAAAAAAAAGGTTCAGCAGCATAATTAAATGCTTGTATAAAAAGCGTCATAAAAATTGCCAATTTGTAGCAAGCACTATAAATGCCGTTTTCAGCATCAGCTTCGGTGGGCGTAGCGACTTTTCCGAACCAAACTAATAAATATTTCAGCATAATGCGGTCTGCTAATTCATTTATCATGCCAGCAAGCCCAACAATAACTAATGGCAAGGCATAACGCAACATCTGCCGCCACAAGTTTTTATCAAATGTAAATTTTATTTTAAAATATTCGGGTATTAGACAGATTAAAACGACAAAACTTGCAATTGCATTGGCTATGAACACATAATTTACGCGATTATTTTCATCATAAATGGCTTTTATAAATGGGTATTCGTGTTGTAATGTTGGACACCAGCTCAAAAAAAACAGCACAAAAAATATATTGATAAAAATATTTAATAAACGCAGTACCGTAAATTTTATCGGACGATTGGCGAGCCGCAAATGCGCAAATGGAATGGCTGCCAACGTGTCAAAACCCAAAATTAGAGCAAACCAACTCAAATACTCGGGGTGACCACTATAACCTAAAACGGAGGAAATCGGCTGCGCAAACAACCTCAAAAACCCAACAATCGCGCCAGTACTGAATATCAACGATATAACAGCAGTAGAGTAGGAGAGGGGACGATTTTCGGGTTCATTGCCAAAGCGAAAAAAAGCAGTTTCCATGCGGTAGGTAAAAAACACCATCAAAACACCAGCCAGCGAATAAAAATAAGATTGCACACCATATTCAGCAGGCGAAAGTGCTCCATTAGTCAAATATGGTGTTAAAATGACCCAATTCAGCAGTCGCCCTGCGATGCTTCCTACCCCATAAATGACCGTATCGCCAGCTAATTTTTTTATTGACATTCTGTTTTAATTCTCTTGATCTTCATCAATTTTCATGCTCACGCCCCAATATTTTATTGTTTTGTGTTGCATTTTCGAGCAATTCTGTTTCTTTTTGCACCATTTCGGGCGTGTCTTTTGCTTCCAAATTAGATAAATCAGGCTGCCCTGCATCCACCCATGCCGTAAGCCAGGCACTCGCAATGGCAAGAATAGTTGCTTTCATACGTGCTTCTACTTGTCCATTTAATTTTTTGTCAAACGCTTCGGCATATTCGGGGCAATAATTTCGGATAAGTTGGTTATTTTGTTGCTCGAAGCAAAAAATGCGGTCGGGTGGAAACATTCGTTGTAATTGTTTTTCGATATATAGTAAGCTATCTACAAAAGTATTGCTCTTCAATACTACATTCCAAAAAAAATCGGTTGGTTTTTCGATATAATTGGCTTTTCCTGCCCAGAGGTCATATTTTTTATCTGCAAAAAGCGCAGGCAAACGGGTTTCCCAGAAGCCATGAATCCCTTTTTGGTCGGTCAGTTGCCCATTATAATTTTTAGTTGTGTGCAATGGTACGTGCGCATCGCCGATATAATGCCCAATATCGGCAGAAAGGCGCAAGATTTTATCTTGATTTTTTTCTCGAAAAGCCTGTGTTAATTGTCGTTGGATGCGTGGCAAATAATAAGGCAAAATACCATGTTGTGTAAAATCTTCGTGCCAAAAAATAGTTTTAATTTGTTGATTATCAATCGTTAGTGCATTTTTTTGAAAAATCAAAAGCAGGCTATCTTTAGGCAAAATACTTTCTTCCATATCCCAAGCTCTTGACAACGTATAGCTACAAAAATGGCGATAATCATTTAGAGAAATGATTGCAGAATCCATTTTTAGCAATGATTTTATAGCCTTATTTTTGAGAATTATTTGTTTATTTTTGGTTATAATAACCTGATTTTCGTTGAGTTGTAAGGTATCATTTTGAGTATCGATTATATAAATGCGAGCATTTTGCAGCAAAGCATCAGCCCAATAGCGTGGCAGCGTAGGAAAAGGAGCAGTGCCAAAATGATCTAAATCAATATGATGTCGAATACCCTCTTTTTTTGCGATGTAGCGGCGCATATCTGGGTCAACGGCGTGTTTTTCAAGGTAATTGATATGTTTTTTATAAAAAACCATCATATCGGGTGGAAGTGAAAAAACAGCCAACCGATTGATGCGTTTGTGACCAAAAAAGCCCCAGCGGTGCGGTTCGTGCATCGAAAGTAACAAAATAGCCGCAAAAAATATAAAAACAATGTTTTTCATTTATTTTGTTTCACAACGACCGTTCGCGAAAAGGCATCGTGCCAGCCACCAGTAGTACCAATCAAAAACGAAATAGCCTCAAATGGCACCAAACGAATCAAAGTACGCAGCATAATTGTCTGTAAATCAGGTTTTTGAAATTCGTTAGTCAAAACAACAGTATGTGTAAATATTTTACCTAATGTTTTTCCGCCGCCAAAAAACTCAAAAGAAACATAATAAAAAAGACGAATCGTCATTTCTAAAACCATAATGCGCCAAAGGTTGGGGTTGGATTCAAAGTCATCTGTACCCATCTCCATATCACCATAAAAATATTGTGCCATAGTAATATAAATAGCTGAAATGGCAAATGTATCAATCAAGAGATTGAGTATTCGGTCATTTTTAGAAGCCAATATTTGTTTCGGCGGCTGCCAGTCGTTGTCATTGTCTAAAATAGGCATTTTGAACGGTGGTTTTAATTAAAAGTGTAAAGTAAATTAGCTCCAAAATTCCAAATCATCACCAGACCAATGGCGATCAATTTAGAAAAATAGAAATTGAGTTTTAGTTTTTCATGACAAATATAGATAATTCCGTTGGTTAAGCCCAGCCCAACAAGCCCAATAATCGTAAATTTTAGGTATTGTTGTAATATATTTTGGCTATTGCTCTGAAATGTCCAGATTCGATTGAGCAAATAATTGGTAGTAACCGCCACCAAAAAGCCCATACTATTAGCAAAGTATTTGTTAGAATGTAATTTTTCTTTCAACAAATAAGTAATGCTAAAATCGACGGCAACGCCGCTCGCGCCTACCAGCCCAAATTTTAGAAATTTTAGCAAAAAATCAACGTTCATTTTACGCTTTTTTTGTTAGTCCATCAGTCATATCTTTAGATATAGTGCTTTTTAACACACGGATAAAGGTTTTGTCGTCCAATTGAAGCGTTACGATATGGCCTTCAATTTTATTAATACGACCAATAATGCCACTGGCTGTCACAATTTCTGTTCCTTTTTGGAGGCTATCCACAAATTTTTGTTGTTCTTTTTGACGATTCATTTGCGGGCGCATCATAAAAAAGTAAAAAATAGCAATCATCAATAGTGGAAATAAAAAATTGAGCATTGCACTTGGGTTGGCGGCTTGTAGTAAGATGAAACTCATAGTTTGATTCGTTTTTATAAAGTTTTTAATTATAAATAATTGATTATTAATTGATTATAATTCCTTTCAATTTTAAAGTATTGGTATTTGGAAAAGTATTTGCTTCTATCATTACTGCTTTCAACTGCTCGTCGTGCTTGCCTGCCGTATTGAATTGTACTTCAATTTCGGCGCTTTCGCCTGCTGCAACGGGCTGTTTCGGGTAAGTGGGAACTGTGCAGCCGCACGTTGAGCGAGCATCAGAAATAAGCAAAGGTGCTTTGCCGGTATTTTTAAATTTGAAAGAATGACGCACCAAAGTGCCTTCTTTCACTTTTCCGAATATATATTCAGTCGTTTCAAATTGCATTTTGGCAACATTTATCGTGTCATTGGGCTGCAAAGCACTTACAGGGTTTCGGATTAAGTCGGCATTGGAGCCAGCTTTGATGGCTTGCACCATGCGTTCAGAATCGGTAGCATTGGTGTTGTTTTTACAACTATATAAAGAGAAAAAAAGAAAAAAGAAAAGAATGATTCGCATGGTATTTTGCAGTTTAAGCCAACTATTCTAAGTTACGACCTTTCAAAGGAATTACTGTGCGAAAGTAGCATTTTTTTTATAAGATTCAAAAAAACTATGCCATCGCATTTGCAAAACGCCAAAAACAGCTTCTTTTATGATATTTTTGTGCATTTTAGACGAACCCGCCATGCGGTCTGTAAATTCGATGGGCACTTCTACGAGCTTAAAATTAAGTTGATATGCCGCAAACTTCATCTCAATTTGGAATGCATATCCAATAAATCGTATTTTATCTAAATCAATGGTTTCCAATACTTTACGCTTATAACAGACAAATCCAGCAGTAGGGTCTTTGATGGGCATCCAAGTCATTGCTCGCACATAAAGCGAAGCACCATAAGATAATAGAACACGCTCGCGGGGCCAATTAATTACATTTCCTTGCGGCACATAACGCGAGCCAATCGAAACATCAGCTTTATTTTGGGCACAAGCATCATAAAGCCGAATCAAATCTTTGGGCGGGTGCGAAAAGTCAGCATCCATTTCAAAAAAATATTCATATTTTAGGTATTGTAGCCCCCAGCGGAAGCCATCTAAATAAGCCGTTCCGAGTCCTTGTTTTCCTTTTCTTTCTAATAAAAATAACCTATCGGGGCAAGTTTTTTGCATTTCGCGCACTTTTTCGGCTGTGCCGTCAGGAGAACCGTCATCAACTACAAGTAGGTCAAATGCCTTGGACATCGACAATACCGCATTGACGATATCTGCAATGTTTTCTATTTCATTGTAGGTTGGTATAATAACGAGGCTATCTGACAAAACGAAGAAGTTATAAATTACAAATTGCGAAACAAGCACTATAATTAGTGTTTTCCTTGATGCTTAATCATTTGCACAAATATAGAGATTTAAATTTAAAATAAAACTGAAAAGGTAACGATGATGGTAGGTAAAAGTTACATCTATAAACAAGAAAACCCTTGCTTGTGGAAAGCAAGGGCTTCTAACCCAAACAGATAAACACAAAAACTACTTTTGTAATGCAAAGATATAAATTTTTTCTAAAGTTTCCAAATTTTTGGAAAGAAAAATTTTTATTTTTTTTTTGCAACATTCTATCTTAAAAATTTTGCAAAAAATCTTCTTTTTTTGCAAAAAACCACTTCAACGAATACATTTGGCTCTTCAAATAGAAGGGCTGCGCAAGTTCTAAATTTTCAAAGACTTTTACTTTTACAAGCCAGAACTATAATGCAAAGGAATGAAATTTTTATTAAAAATATACTATTTTGGGCTATTAATTTTTCTATTTTTTACACATTTTTTTTTATCATATTATATTTTTTTTATACGCTGCCGCATACTTTCATATAACATCATACCTGTAGCCACCGATACATTGAGCGATTCGGTAGTGCCCAATTGTGGGATAATAAAACGTTCATTTGCCTTACGCAACAAAGCAACATTTACACCCTCATCTTCTGAGCCAATGATAATCACAGTCGGAATCATAAAATCCACATCAAAAATATGTTTTTTTGCACTTAGTTCGCTGGCGACGACTTGCAAGCCATTTTCTAACAAAAAATCAGTTGTTAATACCAAACTATTTTCGCGGCATATCGGGATTTTATGCAAGGCTCCAGCCGAAGTTTTCATTGCTTCTGCATTAATTGGTGCGTTGCCTTTGGCAGAAACAATAATGGCGTGTGCGCCACAACATTCGGCAGTACGAGCGATTGCACCAAAATTGCGCACATCGGTCACGCCATCAAGCATCAATAACAATGGTATTTCTCCTTTTTCGTAAATCATTGGTAAAACATCAGCGATGCGAAAATATTGTTGAAGCGACATCATTGCAATAACGCCTTGATGATTGCCTTTCACAAATTTGTCTAAACGTTCCTTTGGGATAATTTGCATCGGGATGTTGTGTGCTTTGCATCGGTGGCGCAATTCTTTTTCAAATTCGCCACGAGTGCCCTGCAATAGCAATATTTTATCAATGGTTTTGCCTGCATCAATGGCATCTAACACCGGATGACGGCCATATATATAACTATCCTTGAGTGATTCTATCATTTTAAAAATTTTCGCCAATAAATTTGTTTTTCGAGGTGAAAAATATTTTTTGCGTTCCTAAAATGTTTCGTTCGTCCTACAGTGACTTTTTTTGAAAACATAAATAAGAATGACCGAAAACTCAAAACAAACCATTTTTGGTACCAAAAATGGCTGTTTTTGAGTTGTAGCATCTTGTTTCTTTTGATGAGGCAGCAAATTAAGCAACATTTGTCCATTTTTTGTGTTTATATGGTTTTATTTTTATTTATTTTTAACTTAGAAACTCGTTTAATGGCTGCCAAATTTGATTTTTCTTTGCTCCGAAAAGTGTTAGCTCAAGCCCGACCTTATCGCGGAATGTTGATAGCATCGGCAGCTATGGCGATTGTGCTCGCGCCTATTTCGCCGCTTCGCTCAAAATTGATACAAGTGATGGTCGATGACCATATTTTTAAAAATGATATGAACGGTATGATGCGTTATACACTCATTATCAGTTGTTTATTAATTTTTGAAGCCATACTACAATACGTTTTTTTGTATGTTACCAATCTTTTAGGACAGTTGGCCATCAAGGATTTGCGCATCAAAGTTTTTAATCATATTACATCGCTGCGTTTAAAATATTTTGATAATACACCTATTGGTACCTCCACAACGCGCACCATCAATGATATCGAAACCATTAATACTGTTTTTTCGCAAGGGACTGTTACGATTGTATCTGATTTGTTAACCGTTCTCTTAGTGTTTGTTTTTATGTTTTGGACGAGCTGGAAACTAACCTTAGTATGCCTTGCAACTGCACCGCTTTTAATTTTGTCAAGCTATATTTTTAAGGAAAAAACAAAAGTTTCGTTTAATACAGTGCGAACACAAGTGGCAAGAATGAACGCTTTTTTGCAAGAACGCATTACGGGTATGCGAATTGTGCAGATTTTTAATGCCGAAGCCCGCGAAATGGAATTATTTAAGAAAATCAACCGCGAATACACACAAGCAAATTTGGACTCCATTTTTTATTATGCTGTATTTTTTCCTGCGGTTGAGATTATTTCGGCAGCGTCGTTGGGTTTGATGGTGTGGTATGGCGCGAGCGGGGTAATTGGTGGTGATGTCACGCTTGGTTCGTTGGTAGCATTTCCGATTTATATCAATATGTTATTTCGCCCAATTCGTACTTTAGCCGATAAGTTTAATACTTTACAAATGGGGATGATCGCAGCAGAGCGGGTCTTTAAGGTTTTGGAGAATACGGAAGATATTGAACCAACAGGTAGCCGAAAAGTAAAACAATTTAAGGGCGATTTAATGTTTAAAAATGTGGATTTTACATATAATGGCACTGATTTGGTGCTAAAAAATGTAAATTTTTCACTCGCTGCGGGTCAAACTTTGGCAATTGTGGGCAGCACTGGATCGGGAAAAAGCACTATTATTAGTATTTTAAATCGCTTTTATGAAATTAAGAGTGGCAGTATCCTGATTGATGGAGTGGATATCAAAGAATACGATTTGCAGGATTTGCGGGCGCGAATTGCGGTCGTTTTACAAGATGTTTTTTTATTTTCGGGCAGCGTTTTAGAAAATATTACGCTCCGAAATTCGTCTATTTCGCGCAAAAAAGTGATCGAAGCCGCCAAAATGATTGGCGCAGACGAGTTTATTCAACGACTGCCCGATGGCTATGACTATCAAGTGATGGAACGCGGTGCGACGCTTTCGATGGGGCAACGACAACTGATTTCTTTTGTTCGTGCTTTAGTTTTTGATCCTGATATTTTGGTTTTGGATGAGGCAACTTCTTCTATAGACCCCGAAACGGAAGGTGTAATTCAATATGCAATTGAAAAATTAATTGCTAAACGCACTTCTATTATCATTGCGCACCGTCTTTCTACTATTCGGAACGCCAACAACATTATGGTGTTAGAAAAAGGCGTTGTGCGCGAATTTGGTTCGCATGACGAATTGCTAAAAATTGAAAAAGGGCACTACCGAGAGCTATATGAAATGCAATTTGCGCAACTTTCGACTACTGAAAAATAATTTAATTTAAATTACAAATATAGTTATAGATTTCAATGACAAATAATGACATTTTACATCCTAAGCGTTTCCACGTTTATTGCTTCCGAAGAAGTCTTATGTAAACTCTACGCTCGTATAGCATTGTTAACTCCCAATGCTTTGAGACTTTTCTTTGTACGCTGCTAAAGAAATGACCCTCTCAGTATTTTTAGCAATTTTAAAGGAAAAATGACTTATAAATAAGCGATTTTCAAGATAAAAAAATCTATTGCAGTCTCAAAAGAAAAGTCTCAATTATTTCGTTGTCACGTTATTTTGTAACATGACAACGAATCTTACAAAAAATCATAAAATAAACTTGGTAGAAAGGAAATTCGACAAATGCCCATCTACGATTTCATTTAAAATATGCTTATTACTTTCGTTCAATTTGGTTGCTACCATCGTCCTTATCGAAAAAGAACGCAAGGCGTCTGACACCGAAAGCGTACCTTCTGCCGAATCTTTGCGCCCTGTAAATGGAAAAATATCGGGGCCGCGTTGGCATTGAGCGTTGATATTTACCCGCGAAACTTGATTGACCAAATGGTCCACTAAGTGTGCTATTTCGTCAGAATCTGTGCCAAAAATGCTGACTTGTTGCCCGTGGTCGGATGTAATTAGGTATTGTATGGTTTCTTCCACTTCGTCAAATGCTACGACTGGTATCGCGGGACCAAACTGCTCCTCGCGGTAAAGTTTCATTTTTTCATTGACAGGATAAACCAATGCAGGATAATAAAACGAATTAACGGTTGTGCCACCGCCTTTGTTGATAACTTCCGCGCCATCGGCTAAGGCTTCGTTGATGCAATCGGTAAGATATTTTGGTTTGTGCGGTTCAGCCAAAGGCGTGATTTGAACGCCTTTTTCCCAAGGCATACCGACTTTTAATTTTGCCATTTCTGCTGAAAAACGAGCGAGAAAATCCTCAACAATACTTCGGTGCACAAACATAATTTTTAAAGCCGTACAACGCTGCCCATTAAAAGACAATGCCCCAAGCAAGCACTCTTTTACTGCCATTTCAACATCGGTATTTTTTAAAACAATAGCCACATTTTTAGCATCTAAGCCCAAAATGGCGCGCAAACGATTCACTTTTGGGTGTTCTTTTTTGAGGTCACTTGCCACCTTACTGGAGCCGATTAAGGTCAAAACGTTGATATTTCCGGTTTGCATCATTGGTGCGACTACCACGCCACCACGCCCATAAATCATATTCATCACGCCTTTAGGAAAACACTCTTTGAAGGCTTTCATCAATGGATAATGCAACAAAACACCATGTCTTGGAGGTTTAAATAACATGACATTACCCATAATTAACGCAGGAATGAGCATCGTATAGGTTTCGTTTAGTGGATAATTGAAAGGCCCCATACACAGCACCACACCCAAAGGAGAACGGCGAACTTGACCCACAATGCCTTGTTCTATCACAAAACGCGAGCTGGTTCTATCCAATTCTTTCAGCGAATCAATCGTATTATTGATATACTCGATGGTGCGATCAAATTCTTTTTCAGAATCAGGGCGCGATTTTCCAATTTCCCACATCAAAAGCCGCACAATGATTTCGCGCTGCTGCAACATTTGATACGTAAATTTTTCGATACAGGTGATACGGTCGGCTACCGACATTGTGGGCCACTCGCCACGCCCATTGTCATACGCCGCTACCGCAGCATCTAAACATTCCATTGCTTCGGGCAAGCCAGTAAGCGGGTGACTACCGATTTTTATTTTCTCCAAACCTTGTTCGGTGCGCATATAAATGGGTGAGTAGATGTTTTGTATATCTCCAGCCCATTGGCGCATCTCGCCGCCTACTAAATATTCGCGCTGGTGAATGGGTTCGATAATCGCCTCCTCAGGAATTTGAGCACCAGTTGGAAACAAATCATGCAAAGTTTCAATCGTCATCTGATTTTTGTTTTAAAAAATTTATAGGTAATAAAATGGTTTTATAGGGTTTTAAAGGGTTAAAAAAAACTAAAGTGAAAATACGAATATCAGCGATATTTATCATTTATCTGCAAATTTATACCCAAAAATTAGTGCCGACCTATGATATCCTGAATAAAAAACAGGATCAAGTGTAAATAAATCTTGATTCGTCATCATTCTCAGTTGAATGCTATATTTATTTTTAAGGCTATAGCCAACACCGAACCCAAGATTATTGCTTATGTCGATAGGGACTTCATTTACAAATAAATTCACTTTATTAAAGACTACTTTTGATTTAAATGCAAAATTTATGACATAGCATGCTTCAAGGAATATTTTGGAATCTTTGTTTAAAAAAAAAGCATGCCTAACCCCTAATGGCACCTCAAGAGATTTATAAGTAGCATTTATTGTCGAGCTATCTGCCAGTTTTGTTGCACTAAAATATTGATAAGCAGGCTCTACAAAAATAGACCATTTGTTTTTGTGGAATGGCAAAATCCATTCTACTTCAAGTCCGCCCCTAAAATTTCTTTTGGCACCAAAATCAAGCATTGTTCCCCACGGATAAAGAATGGAAAGAGAAGAAAAAGCGATGCCTGGTTTTAGCTTAAAATTCAATAAATTTTTTCGCTCTCTGTCAACAAATGTAATTGTATTGGCGTTTTTGCATTGATTGTATTGGACGAAAAATTGCGCCAAATCCTTTTCAGTATAGCTCATGCGTCCAATTTTTTCAAGAGAACTATTTGAGCACTTCATGGTGTTCCAGAGTTGCTGTCTAAATTGGGTGTTAGCAAATAATTTATTGTCACGAGCAAAAAAGCTTTTAAATACAAGTTGCTCTACTGGTTGCTCTTTGAGGCTATAAAAAAATCTTTCCACATCGCCATACTGACAGAAATACAGCGTTGCTTCTCCTTCGACAATCGTTTTTAGAAATAAGGTTTCTTCAATCCATTGGGGGGCTTTTTGATAACTTATATATTTTAAGTTTTCTCGCGATTTATCGATTTTAACTAAAAAACGTTTGAATTTTGAGGTATTCGAAATGCCAAACTCTTTAACGGAAAGGATATTTGCTGTTTGAGGTACAACATCGGTTTCTTTCAATTTATATTCAAATTCTTTTGGATTTTTGAACCAGTCCACGTTTTTTATAAAACAATCTATTTTTTCGCCATCATCATTGAGAAAATAACCTTTTTCGTATCTGATTTGGGCATGACAAAACAGACTCAAAAGCAATAAAAATATTATCAAAAATGGAGTTTTCATGAATTTTAAGATTAAATTATCATATCAGTTTATGTCCTTTTTCGAGACTTTTCTTTGTACGCTGCTAAAAAATGACCCTCTCAGTATTTTTAGCAATTTTAAAGGAAAAATGACTTATAAATAAGCGATTTTCAAGATAAAAAAATCTATTGCAGTCTCAAAAGAAAAGTCTCCCTTTTTCTGCCTCTACGATAAGCTTTTGCCAAAATTTGACAAATCTTTTCTCTTCTAAATTTATTAGAGGCTGTATAAACCTTTCAACTCATAAAATTACTTATTTTTTGTTATTTTTTATAACTTCGCCCTTCGTTTTGTGGACGATTAAAAGCTTATAATTTCGGTGAATCTTGTTTTAACTCAAGCTATTTGTGTTCTTTTTTTTTGTATTATTTTTAATATTGTTTATGTATTACGGATATCTTTTATTAGTTCTTATTGCCTTCATCGCAAGCGCATTTTTATATTCTGTCTGGCGTTTTTTTGGTCAGTATGCAGCCCAAAAGCAGCAAGAGATTTTTTTAGAAAGTAAAAAAGACCAGCAAAAAATCACATTGCCTTTGCGCCTACAAGCCTTAGAACGTCTCACATTACTTTGTCAGCGCATATCTATTCCAAATGTTATTTCAAGGGTAAGAACTCCCGATATGAACGTTGTACAGCTACAAAATGCCCTTTTAGTTGCCATTCAGCAAGAATATGAGCACAATATCACCCAACAATTGTATGTTTCGGATAACCTATGGGAAATTATCCGCATAGCTAAAGATGATACGCTTAATGTAATTAATCAAATTGGCACAACAATGGATAATGCTGATGCTCCTGCTCATACCTTAGCTCAGGCATTATTGAGGCATCTTGAACACGAAGGTGCTCTTATTTTAGAAAAAGCACAAGCAGCTATAAAACGGGAGGCAGGGTTGCTCCTTTGATTACATTTCTTGAGCTTTTTGGGCTTTTATCTTTTGTAACAATCGGAGGATAGCGGGCATTTTACGCATCGTTGATTCGTAGCCTGCCTCACTAATATGTTCAGCGTGGTGCATATCGAATAAGCCAAAACGACGCATATTTTCAGGTTCTATTAAAATATCGCACAAATTTAAATTTGGTTTGGTATTGCTCAAAATGGTGAGTTCTGAGCAACGCACCGCGATACGCAAAGCACTATCCAATTTTCGTTCGCCACTTGGTGGCTCTGCACCTGTCATTACATTTACGCCTATCACAATATCGCATTTGTCGCGGATAGCATTGGCAGGCAAATTGTTGAAAAGCCCACCATCAACACAAACTTTTCCATTTATTTCTATCGGCTTGAAAACCAAGGGTATAGAGCAAGATGCTGTAATTGCTTCAAATAATTTGCCTGAGCTGATAATTTCGCTTCTTCCATCGGTCAAATTGCTTACAGCAAGGTAGAGTGGCTTTTTAAGTGCCTCAAAGCTATCATTTTCGGCACCGATATAATGTATCAACTGGTCATTGAGATAAGTCATTTTTGCCAATCCATTGAAAGGCAGGCTAACAAATCGAAATACTTTAAAAATAGTACCTTCTTTTACAAATTGGAGCATCGTTTCGAGCGATTTTCCTGCACAATAAAATGCACCAACAATAGATCCTGCACTCGTGCCAGCAGCAATGTCAGGCACAATGCCATTTTCAATCAAGGCTCTCAATACGCCAATGTGAGCAATGCCACGTGCACTGCCACCCGATAGGGCAATTCCGATAGTAAGATTTTTTTTCATGTCTCATGCATTTATCGAAAGACACAAACAACAAAAATCGAACCATTATTGTATATCGTGCATGATATTTCCATTTTTTATGCTATCAATAGTTGCAAGGAGTATTTTTTTCATTCAAATTAGCTCCACCAAAGGCAACCAAAGTAGGTCTTTAAATCTCTTTACTTTTTCGTTTTCTATTATCACGCCTTCTGCTTCCAACAGTTCTTGCATCATAGTTGGGCTGCCGAAACGATGACGACCGCTCAATTCTCCTTTAGCATTTACGACTCGGTGTGCTGGTACAAAAACAGCGGATTGGTCGCAATACATCAAAGCCCAGCCAACCATGCGCGGCGAAGCCAACTGCAAATAGTCAGCAATTGCGCCATAAGTTGAAACTCGACCCAATGGAATCAGACGAACAATCTCGAAGACCCCTTCCCATGCATCAGGATGATTGCGTTTTATAACCATAATCGAACAAGTTTTGCAAAATAAACATTTTTGCCCAGAAAATGTTTTAAGGGACACAAAATAACGCGAATGTCCCTATTTTTTAGTTGGCTCAAAGCACGTTCAACTGTTCAAGCCCTACAAATTTTTCAGATTTTACGTCAAAGCACTTTATTGGTAGCCAGTGTTTTGGTGGCAAAATCGACCCTTAGCATCGCTGAAATTGGAAGCTTTGAAACCTTGCTTTACATTGGCTATGTCATAAGTTTTTTTTGGACGACGGGGTTTATTCAAGAGATGTTGGCATTATATCCAAAATTGGATATGGATAGGCAAAAATTATTTTTTTTTATGATATTTTTGCTTTTTTTGGGCATTGGTTTTGCATTTTTGTTGCTGTCGAGGAGTGAAGTTAGCCCATTTTTAGTTATGCTTTTGACGGGCAAGCCTGATATGCCCTATTTTAGCTTATTTATGGTTTATTTATTGGCATCATATCCACTTTTATTAACCGAATACTATTATTTATTACAAGAAAAAACGATTCAAATTGTCATTTTTGGTTTTTTTTCCAGTGTTTTATATTTATTAGCTATATGGTTGCCGTTGTACTTTGATAAAGGTTTGGAGGGTATGATATGGGGTTTAATCGCTACAACTTTGATAAAATATGCTTGGTTAGCCGATTTGTTGTACCGATATGCGCGTATTGGCTGGGATAATGAGTTGTTTAAGAAATATTTAAAATTGGCATTTCCATTAATTTTATATGCGATTATGGGAAGTTTAGCACAATGTTTTGATTATTGGCTGATAGGGTACTGGTATGAAGGCGATAAGGAAATTTTTGCTATTTTTCGATATGGAGCACGCGAATTGCCTTTAGTAACTGCGTTGGTACGTGGCTTGGGGGCAGCGATGCTCCCCATGATAGCGAGCTCCACCGACCAGGAACAAACCACTTTTTTAGCGTTAAAAAGCGCGACGTCGCGCTTATCCCATTGGCTTTTTCCCATCTCAATTATTCTATTATTGTTGAGTAATCAGCTTTTTTTATATGTTTTTAATAGCAATTTTCAGGCAAGTGTCCCTATTTTTAAAGTTTATTTGATGATAATTGCCAGTCGTTTATTATTTCCTCAAACTATTTTGTTAGCCTATAAAAAAAATAAGGCTATTTTGTGGCTTTCTATTGTAGAATTATTGTTAAATATAGGTTTGAGCACCTGGTTTATTTCGACGTGGGGCATAATAGGCGTGGCATGGGCAACTTTCATTGCATTTTTCTTTGAAAAAATAGCGATGATGTTTTATATATGGCGATATTTAGGCATCTCGCCCAAACAATATATGGAGGTCAAGTGGTATTTCATATACTTAACTGCGATGTGCATTGCTTTCGTTTTCACTCAAATTAACGGATAAGTCAACTTATTCGTAAAGCGATAGACAAACAAGACAAGACATTATTTTAGGAAATTTAGACAAAACAAATAAAATACACATTTATTTCATCAATAAAAGTGCTCAAGATAGCCAATGTAGCATTTTTTCATAAAATCATTTGCGGTAGAAAGCGAAAAATTTAACTTTTTTCGTTTTCTATTGCTTACATTTCACTCAATCGTGCACCTCAGTTTCAGGCTTGATGAGCAATTGAAAACCGTTGCCATGAATATTAATTATCTCAATATCGGGGTCGCGTTTGAGGTATTTTCGCAATTTGGTCACAAAAACGTCCATGCTTCGCGCAGTAAAATAATTATCTTCTATCCAAATTTTGGTTAAAGCCTCCGAGCGCGGCAATATATCGTTGATACGAATGCAAAACATTTGCAACAATTGAGCCTCTTTAGGCGATAATTTTACATTATCGCTGGGGTCTTCGGTAAAAGTCAAGATGCGCAAAGGAAAATGAAAATGATATTTACCGATATAAAATTCTTTTGTTGCCTCTTTATTATCATCTCTATTGTCATCTTTATATCTGCTACGTTTTAGTACTGCTTGAATGCGCAATAATAACTCTTCAGAATTAAAAGGTTTGCTAATATAATCATCTGCTCCAATTTTTAGCCCTTGAAGCACATCGTCCTTCATCGTTTTTGCTGTCAAAAAAATAATAGGTGTTTCTGCATCACGCTCTCTGATTTCTTTGGCGAGCGTAAAGCCATCTTTGCGCGGCATCATTACGTCAAAAATACATAAGTCGTATTTGCTCTTTTTGTAACTTTCCAAGCCTGCTACGCCATCGGTAGCCAATACCACATCATAATCATGAAGCTCTAAATAAGAGCGCAATACGTCGCCGAAATTTTTGTCATCTTCGACCAATAAAATTTTATGATTTGTAGGCATTTTTGTATTCTTAATATTTTGGTTAGTGTCTATGTTTTTGCATGGAGGAATAGCTGAAAATCAGTCATCCAAATTTTTATTTTTAAAGGGAAAAAATAAAATAAAACTACTTCCTTTGCCTTGCTCGCTTTCCACTTCAATATCGCCTTTATGTGCCGTTACTAATGCTTTTACGTAGCTAAGACCCAAGCCGAATCCTTTTACATTGTGTATATTTCCAGTATGTACGCGATAAAATTTGTCGAAAATATGTTTTCGAGCATCTTTACTCATGCCAATACCAGTATCCTTAACAGTAACTTCAACACCATTTCTAATGTTTCGTGTATGTATTGATATTTTGGGTTTTTCGGGAGAATATTTATTGGCATTATCCAACAAATTGTGTATGATATTAGTCAGATGTGTCAAATCGCCTTGCACGATAGGCTCTGTCGCTTTCAAATCCGTTGTAATTATGCCTTCTTTTTTCTCTACCTGTATGCCAAAATGGTCGGCAGCTTGTACTATAACGTCATGTAAGTTCACATCAGTTATATTTAGTTGAAAACTTTTTTTATCAATCATTGCCATTTGTAATACTTTCTCTACTTGGTTGTTCATGCGTTTATTTTCTTGACGTATAATTTCGGCAAAACGCTTTATCTTTTCTACATTTTGATAAATAACAGGATTTGAAAGCGCATCAGCAGCCAGAGAAATGGTTGCGATAGGTGTTTTAAATTCGTGCGTCATATTGTTCACAAAATCTGTTTTCATCTCTGAAAGTTTTTTTTGACGCAAAATAACTAACACCGAATAGGTAAAACAAAACAAAATAATGCTCGTAAACAATACCGATGCTACCAAAGTCTTCCAAATTCCACGCCACAAAACGCTCGTTTTAGACGGAAAAACGACTGTGAGGGTAGCAGCAGGTGGCAATTCGGGTGAAATTTGCAACAAATCTACTTTGTACTTTGAATTTTGGAGGTTATCATATATAGCCGCTTGCATTACTTGCGGCTTGGGTGCAAAATCTTCTACCACATAATGACCATTGCGAATCACAAATTCATTTTGGCTATTAGCGAAAACACCATAATTGTATTTTATATTTTTTATACCCACCTTTATCAATTCTTGCTTTAGGTATGTATCCAAATGTGATACGTCAATGCGTTCAGAAATCGGTGTTAGATTGAGCATCGCATTAATCTGACTCATCTCAAACGTATGTAATGGGCTATTACCAAACTGTTTTTTCTGCAAAACCTCCGCTATTTTTTCTGTATTTGCATCAAATAACGATGGATAAGCGGTTTGAATTTGTTGTTCTTCTTTTTCAACGCGTTCTGCCACACGACTGAGCGCAGCTTGCACATTGGCATCAAACTGATCTTCGTTAAGTTTCATTGCCCAATTAATCCAGTGTACTTGCAAAACTGTGATGCCGATTAAAGCTGCACTCATTAAAGCTACAATTATCCATATTATATTTTTTTTCATATATAAGTCCGAAAGCAAAAAACAACATTCGTTTGTTTGTGTTAAATTCTTTATTTTAACACTTTTCTGCTACTTTTTATTGTCAAATAGCCTTTTTATTTCTATTTTAACTAAAAATTAATTGCTCTTGTGGAGGGGTTGTGTAAAAAGGGTTATTAGGTTATTAGTTANAAAAAAAAGCTAAAATTGACGTTTTTTCGATAAATACTTTTTTTCGAAGTGGTAGTGGGAAATGTCGGCTATACAATCAAATCATCTAAATTATGAAAATAGACATTTTAGCCGTAGGTGTTCACCCCGACGATGTAGAGCTGAGTTGTAGCGGTACGCTGCTCAAACATATTGAATTGGGAAAAACGGTTGGATTACTCGATTTGACGCAGGGAGAGTTGGGTACAAGAGGAAATGCTGCCCTACGACACCAAGAAGCGCAAACTGCCGCTGCACTTATGGGCGCGAAATTTAGGCTGAATTTGGGTATGGCAGACGGTTTCTTTAGCCATACACCCGAAAATATCAAGCGCATTGTGCAGGTAATCCGTACTTGCCAGCCCGATATTGTGTTGGCTAATGCGATAGATGACCGTCACCCCGATCACGGACGGGCTGCCAAATTGACTGCTGACGCTTGTTTTTATGCTGGATTGAGCAAAATTGAAACATCTGACGAGCAAGGCTTGTCACAAATGCGCTGGCGACCGCAAGCCGTATATCATTATATTCAAGATAAGCATTTAGAACCTGACTTTGTGATAGACATTACGCCCTTCATGGAGCGCAAAATGGCTTTAATTTTATCGTTTAAATCACAATTTTATGACCCAACAGCAGCAAATAAAGATTTGGCAACCCCTATTTCGGGCAAAAGTTTTATGGATTTTATGTATGCTAAAAATCGTGTTTTTGCACGACCTATTGGGTCCGAATTTGCCGAAGGCTTTATTGCATCTCGTACTATTGGTGTAGATAATTTATTTAATTTGCGATAAAAGAAGGAATTAAAAAGATTAATTTCAAAATTTAATTTTTAATAAAAAGGAGACAATAAAAATTTTATTCTTAATTAGAACGATTAATTCGAAATAAAATTTTAAAATTAAAAATTATTTAAAATATAAAAAACTAAAAACTGCATAATCAGCATATTATCAAAATTTTATTCTTATTTAAAAGGAATTAATTGAAATATTATTTTAATAATAAAGCGTTTAAACAGAATAAAATTTTGTTAGATGCTATTTGAAAATGCTAATAGCCCTTGCTCCTCAAATTTATCTGCCATGAGTTGGACGCCTATTGGCATACCATTGGTGTCATCGCCAATAGGCAAAGAAATGGCTGGAATGCCAACCATATTGGCATAAACAGTAAAAATATCGGCTAAATACATTGCTACGGGGTCATCGCTTTTTTCGCCAATCGTCCATGCAGGAATAGGCGAAGTAGGCAGCAAAATAAAGTCATATTCTTCGAAAATGGCTTTAGTTTTGTCAGCAATAAGTCGGCGAACTTTCTGCGCTTTGCTGTAATAAGCATCATAATAACCCGAACTAAGCACAAAAGTGCCCAATAATATGCGGCGTTTTACCTCTTCGCTAAAGCCTTCGGTGCGCGAATGAGTGTAAGTTTCTAAAAAAGTAGTCGCATCTGCGCTGCGATGCCCATAACGCACGCCATCATAACGCGAAAGATTGGTAGAGGCTTCAGCAGTCGTGAGCACATAATAAGCAGGCACCAAATAATCCAGCAAATCAAAATCAATAGCTGCTACAATATGCCCTTGCTGGCGGAGTTTTTCGATAAAATCAGTTGTTTTTTGACGAATTTCGGGATTAATGCCTTCATGATGGAGGGCTGTTGGGAAATAAGCTATTTTGGCTTTTTTAGCATAATTTAAGTGTTCGGAATAATTTTCGACGGCATTTGTGCTACACGTTGCATCAAAATCATCGGCGCCTGCCATGATTTCAAAAGTAAGTGCAATGTCATGAACATTGTGCGCAAGCACGCCAATCTGGTCAAATGACGAGCCATAAGCCAACAAACCATAACGCGACACGCGCCCATAGGTAGGTTTCATGCCGATAATACCACAAAACGCCGCTGGTTGACGCACCGAGCCGCCAGTATCCGTTCCCAACGAAAGCAAACAAGTGTCGGATTGCACCGAAACGGCAGAACCGCCTGACGAGCCACCAGGTACTTTTGTGGTGTCAGCAGCATTATGAACGGGACCATAGAAAGAGTTTTCATTGGTGCTTCCCATCGCAAATTGGTCGCAATTGACACGCCCAATAATGACGGCATCTTCGGCTAAAATACGCTCAATAGCCGTAGCTGAAAAGGGCGAAACGTAGCTTTGCAAAATTTTGGAAGCAGCCGTAACGCTATGCCCAGCATAACAAAGCACGTCTTTGATGGAAAAAACTGCACCAAAAAGTTTGCCCATTTTATCGGGGTTTGTCCTAAATTTTTCGTCTAAAGCACGGGCGTGCGCGATGGCTTCTTCCGCAAAAACTTCGATATAGGCGTTGAGATGCCGCGTTTCGTGTATTTTTGAAAGGTAATAATCAACCACACCAAGCATGGTTGTTTGCTTGTTTTGAAGGCAGTTTTGAATAGTTTGGAGGTTTTTATATTTTGGCATATCAGAAAATTAAAAATTGAAAATGGACACAAATATTGCCTTTTTTTATGAAATTTTTGCAAAAAATTAATAAGACAAATTTCATAGTTAACAATCAAAATTTTCATTTTCAAAATTTTTTACGATTACATTTATAAAATTCATAAAATTAAACGTAAAAAATTACTTTCTGTAAAAAATCTGTGCATTATGATTATATTTTTCAAAATCGATTTATTAACGGGCTGTTTCTATCTCCAATATAGGCTTGAATAGGGACAAAGAAAGCGTAAAAGCCCTGAAAGGGCGAAATACGTCAGCATGAGGTGAAGCCCCATGAAAAAAAATGCACAGATTTTTTACGACCAATTGAATCGGCTCATAGAGTCGTTTTGCAGACCAGATTGAAACAATCCGGACAACGATGGTCTAAAAAAGGTGCTCAAAACGTGATTAATCTTAGAGTTCGCAACAAAAACGGGCTATGGAATAAGGTCGTTAAATTAATCGATACAAAACATAACAGCGAAGTTGCCTATGCTGCCTAACACGACAATTTGGGGTGCACCCAATTTTTCCATATTTTGTAAATTTTTCTCAAATTTACTTCTTTAGGACTTATAGTTATAGATTTCAATGACAAATAATGACATTTTACATCCTAAGCGTTTCAACGTTTATTGCTTCCGAAGAAGTCTTATGTAAACTCTACGCTCGTATAGCATTGTTAACTCCCAATGCTTTATATTGTTAACTTATTTAAAAGTCTTAAATANCAAAAACTAAAAATTTAATTGTAACTTCACCGTTTTATTTTAGAAGGCATTTCATTTCTTACAAAAATATTTTCGATGAATACAATGAATTTCTTGTTTATAGGTAGTTTGGGTGGCAATGAAGTCATCATTATTCTATTTGTAGTGTTGCTTTTGTTTGGTGGCAAAAAAATACCTGAACTCATGCGCGGCTTAGGCAAAGGCATCAGAGAATTTAACAATGCCCGTGCCAATGTTGAAAGCGAACTTAGAGAAGGCATGAAAGAAGTTGACCAAACAGCAACTCAAAAACGAATAGAAGAAAAATAAAAAACAAGTAACGGCTTTGGTCACAAAGTATCGCAAGCATTACGCCTTTTTAGCTTTAGACCTTTGTGCGCATTGCGCTCAACTTGACGAAACTTCGTGACCTAAGTTTTCAGAAATAATTAAACTAATAATCGATGTCAATATTACGAAATTGATTATTTAGCCGAGGGTTTACGGGCAAAAAAATATGCCAGAGGTGGTTTTTATAATGTGCAGAAACCCTATCTACATCGACATTGGGCGGCAACGGAAGATTTCCGATGGTGTTTGGTATTGTTGTTATGCCACTAATATTACCCTCGCCAAACACGGGTAGGTAATGATAAACCAACAGATTACTGCCCGATATGCCGATACGCAAAGCCTCAGGAGCCAAGCCAGGCACTCGTACAGTCACTTCGTAGCCATTTTTTTTCTGATGCATTAATAGAGAGGTCGCGCTATGCCCACCCAGCAATGTATTTGTAAAATCAATATTGGCTAATAATTCTTTTGGAACATTGATTTTGTTATTTTCCATTTATTTATTTTTGTGCTTTTAAGTTAAAACGAATGTTGTTTCTTCAGATACATTTTGCAAAATGTATTCCATAGCTATTTTTGTGCCAAGTTGACACGCACTATATCAAAAAAACTGTCATTTTGACCCAAAAAGTTCCGAGAAGATGCCACTTTTGCAAAACAATAACAATTCGCCAAAAAAAAGATGTTTTAAAATTTAATAACTATTTTTGATTATGTATATTTTATTGGTATCCATTGTTTTAGGTTTATTTGCTGCTATTTTATTTCTTAATTTTTATTTTCGCCTCAAAGTTTTGCGCATTTATCGAAAATTGGTAGAAAACCGCGTTCAATTTGGTGCCGAGCATCTTTTCAATCGTCAGAAGATGGAAGCCGAAGTTTTTCCACGTTACCCACAACATCGCCAAGATATCGAAACTTTTGCCAATCACATTCAATACTCTATCCGATTGGCTAGTGTTCTCATTATTTTGATTACTATTTTCGGGGGCATCTTAATGTATTTTAGACACGATTAAAATAATTATTTTTAAAAAATGTTTTATAAAATAGAATGTTTTAAAATATTTTTAAAATAAAACATAAAGCATTGAAAATCAAATTTTTAAAAATTTAAAAATTTTTAAAAAAACAAAATATTTTATTTTATAAAAATTTTAAAACTATTTGTATATATTTGCATTGTGATTCTTAATTATTTTATTTTAATATACAAAACAATGCAACCATGATTTCAGTTAACACTACTTTCAAAAAAAGAAGCCGCTATTATTGGCAACATTACAAACCTAAAGTGCTTTATTGGCTACGCCTCCACTGGAAAAAATACTTCGTTGCTTTCCTCATTTTTGCCTATATTTTTAGGCAAGATTTTCATTTGGAGTTTGCATTAGGCACTACAAGAACAACTTTTAGCCACAAAGCAAAAGAGGATTTTAATTTTTTCAATTGGCTCGGCATTTATCGCAACGAAAAACAGCATTGGACGGGGGGAAGGAATAAACGAAATGACGATAATGTGGGCAATACATATTCCAATTTGTCTTTTTGGGGCGGAAAAGGAGGGGAAGAAATAGATGCAAAACGCATAGAAAAACGCAAAAAACAATTAAGTTATGTCGAGCGTTTTGCTGAAGTTGCGCAGGTAGAAGCAAAAAAATTCAATATTCCTGCCAGTATTATTTTGGCGCAAGGAGTGGTAGAAAGCAATGCTGGCGAAAGCCGTTTATCTGTAAAAAATAATAATCATTTTGGCATGAAATGTTTTAGCCAAAAATGTAAAAAAGGACATTGTAGCAATTTTACGGACGATAGCCACAAAGATTTTTTTCGTGTTTATAAAAGTGCATGGGAAAGTTATCGTGCGCATAGCATAATGTTAAAAAACAATAATCGTTATGCCCACCTTTTTCGATACGGCAAAAAAGACTACATTTCTTGGGCAAAAGGGCTTCAAGAGGCTGGCTATGCTACGGATAGGTATTATGCCGAATCACTTATCAATACGATTGAGGATTTGCGCTTATATGATTATGATTGAAAAGTTACTTTGATGAAAAATGGAGGAATAAACAGCGTTTGGTTTCCTCCATTTTTCATTCTATGAGATTAGTCCACTGAATTACCGTGACGATGATACCGTATAATAATATTCGGATCAGGGTGTAATGAAACTTTTGCTTCGTCTTTGCCCTCATAAGAAATAAGCGATAAAACATAACGAATGCTTTCCAAACGTGCTCTTTGTTTGTTATTTGCTTTTACGATAATCCAAGGGCTAAATGAATTATGGGTTTTGCTGAACATATCCTCCTTATATTTGGTGTATGTATCCCACATTTCTTGTGCCTTCATATCTACTGGGCTTAATTTCCACTGTTTTAATGGATTAGATTGGCGAGATTTGAAACGGCGCAATTGCTCATCTTTGGATATTGAAAACCAAAATTTTACAATAATTACACCATCTTCATAGAGCATGTGCTCATATTCAGGTACTTGATGCAAGAACGTTTCATACTGTTGTTTACTACAAAAACCATTGACTGGCTCCACAACAGCCCTATTGTACCAGCTACGGTCGAAAAGTACAATTTCTCCTTTGTTTGGCAACTGGCGCGTATAACGCTGAAAATACCATTGTCCCAACTCTTCATCTGTTGGTTTAGGTAAAGCTACAACACGCATTGCACGCGGATTCAGGTGCTCTGTAAAGCGGCGAATGGTGCCACCTTTACCTGCGGCATCGCGCCCTTCCAACAAGATAGCAAGGCGTTTGCCTTTTGCTTGCATCCAGCGTTGTAGTTTGACCAGCTCGATTTGCAATTTTTCCAATTCTTCCTCATAACGCATTGTTTCGAGGACTTTGCGAGGGTTAGCATTTTTTGATTTGAATAAATTCCTCAAATCCTGCTTTGTTCTTAAATTGCCTAATTCTTTCAAGGCAATCATCGGCTCTGTAATCAGTTCTTCTGTTGTTGTCGTAATAATAACACCGTCTTCAACTGCTGGCGTGGTGGTGTGAGTTGTATTATTTTCCACTTTTTTGATGGTGACTGTTTTTTTTTCCATTGAATAAGATACTTTAATTTAAAGTTGTTTAAAAAATTATCAAAATGATATAAATAAATAAATAAATAAATAGATACATAAATCTAAAGCAATAATTTTTAATCTCAAACTTTTATTTTATATAAAATTAAAATATTTTATTACTGAAAACTTCGGAGAAATATTATAACTAATAGATTATCAGTTACTTAAATACCGTATTTAATCTTACAAATAGGCTATTTTTACAGAAAAAAGGTAGAAAAAATACCAATCTATCCCCCCAAAAAGCATAAAATGCCGTTATTAGTTTCTAAATAGA
>CAJPEV010003534.1:0-29984 GCA_905338385.1 Darwinula stevensoni | reverse complement strand
ACAGTGTATAAGGAGTTCCTCCATGCAAACCGCCATGATGAGTTTGACGACACATCTCTGCTCTGATTGGCTGAGCATGGGTTCCTTGTGCGTCATGTTGAATCCAGCTCAACTCTTCGCACAGACCATAGAGCCCAGGTTTTGATCGCACGAGGGCACTCGTGCTATGCTATGCCATGCGGTCGGTGTGAACCTAGCTTAAAGGGCCGGTTCTCTCCGAGATCCGAGAACGAACGTCGGAACGCTGCTGCGACGAGAGTCGAACCGTGGTTTCACCGATTTCATTCCTTCGAATCAGGTGCACAACATCGTGTTGTACCCGGAGAAGCACGCGTGGTGCAAGCTGACGCCGATCCGGCAGATCGTCACGGGATCCGGATGCGGGAACGTGGAGCTGGAGAACAACGTGTGCGTGGGAACGTGTTTCAGTTACACCGTTCCTCAGACGATCCCGAAGAGCCCGGCCGACGACCTCCTCCACTACTGTGATTCCTGCCAGCCTTCCGAGTACTACTGGAAATCCGTAAGGAGGCTCGTGTTCTTTTCCGTCGAGATGCGAACATCGTCGAGCATCGCGAGAAGATAAATCCAAAACGAGAGTTCGTCGAAGGTGGGACGACTCGTGCCCGCGATCGCTTTACGGGAGCTTCCTTTCGTTTCCCTTCCGAGCCCATCTCAGAAATTTCTACGGGATTTCACGACGTGACGATTTTCGGCAGACCGTGTACTAGGTGTCGTCCGTGTCGTTCTCCCCGCAGGTGTATCTGGAGTGCGAGGAGGGAAACAAGAAGAAGGAAGAGAGGAAGGTGCAGATCATCACCGGATGCGGGTGCTCCGGGTGCTCGGAGCCGCCCCTGAACGCCTTCGACCTGGACGATCTCGATCCCTCGCACAACGACGTCGCCCTTCGGACTCCCGCCAAGGGAGACCGAGATCGAAACCGAGACGAGGAAGGGGAAGACGCGGACGGAGACGAAAGGGTGGAAGTCGAAGGAGGGAGCGAGGCGGAAGGAGGAGAAGACGAAGGAGAAGGAGGCGGAGGAGACGAAGTCGGGAACACGACTCTGGGACCGGACCTGTTGAAGGACGTGGTGGATCGAGAGCGGCCGTCGATGAGCGAGCGGCAACGGGACGATCTGCGACGCTTGCACCTCGACGCCTTCCGACTCGGCTCGGAATTCGCATCCGGTCTCCACCGCGACCCGGACCCGGAAGACGAACGAGAACCTCCGACCGACGGCGGCGGGAACGAGATCGGCGAATCCCCTTGAATCTTTCCGGCTGCCGTCCTCCCGGCGGCAGCGATCGAACTCGAGAAAAGGGTCCACCTCTTTCGCATCGTTGCCTTCGACGGGTCGGCCGACGCGCGGGAGCCGGTCGCAGGGCTCGATCCCGTCACCGAGTACAAAGCCTTCTTCTCGCCGAAAGATCGTCTATTTTCCTTCCAATAAATCCGTCCCGGTGTGCGATGAGATGGTGGTTCTTGCGATCCGTTCGGCTCGGACGAAATCCGATGCCGTGTTCGAGCGACTCCCGAGTCTCCGAACCACGTACTGGGCTATTTACAGGTGCTTTACTCCGGCCAGAAACCCATCGGAGCGTCGAGAAACCCATCCAAATATCCCACTTTCTACGATCGAGAGCACCGATGGTCTCCCCTTCCCTCCCCCCTATTTCACCCCCCCTCCCCCCCCTCCCCCCCCTTCATCACTCGAGACCAACACGGTATATTTTGCCATTCTAGGCCTTCCTCTAAGAGTCTAAACTCTCACGGATGATATCGTTTGGCCACTCGAATACACCTCGCTCGTGATGATAGCCAAATCCGTGACCGTGATGATTCATTCTTCCAACATTTCATCGGCACCGTGAGGGGTAGTGTAAATACCCTTAACCCTTTGAGATCCCGTGCCGACCGACGTGGACGCGTTTCTGTCAAATTCCACGAGTCATCTATGGGATTCTCTCCTCCGACGTGCGTCGTCGAAACCGTTGGGAGATGCCAGGCCGTCGAAGGGCTTCGGACGGAAAAAGGCTACATGGGAAAAGATACCGAAGCTCAGGCTCGATTCTTGACGTTCGTCGACTCGACGCGAGTGTCGTCGAGGAGCGTACGGCCGGTCGAGAGCACGAACTGCTCGTTCGACCTATTTCTGCGGTCGACGGAACCGTGCCAGGAATATCACAGGTCCGATGACTTTATCACTCCCGATTCGAAAGGCGATTCCAGTCGAAGTCTCTCCGTACGTTCTGTCGACTGCCGACGGTCGGCTCGAAGAGTCTCCCGACGAGGCCACCCGAAACGAAAAGAAAATGCTCTCGGCCGCTCGGCTCGCATCGCTCGGCGACTCGAGCGATGCGAATTCGGTCGAGAATTTGCATCGGGTGAGAGGAACGAGAGAGCGCGACGATTCCGAAGACGGCGGCCGTCGAGCATCTCGGTCGTCGCCTCGAGATCGACCGTACGAGTGCCGACCGAATTCGGCGAAGGAAAGATGGGAAACGTCGAGTGGAGATCCAAACCCTCGTCGACGTCTGTCGAGTGAGGATCACGATTTAAAGTCCATATTTTTTTTTTTTAAGACGGGACGTTCCTGCCGTTTTCACATCATCGGCTAAATGAGTTTTATTTCGACGCTGCAGGTTGCAGATCGCTTCGGGGATCTGCGAATGTCACATGCGGCTCCGTAAACTATTTTTTTTTTCGATGCAGCCGACTCCAATAAAGTTAATGCGTCTCAGATGTTGGGTTTTGGACGCAGAAGAACGAAATCTCGACCCGATCGAAAGCGGGGAAGCCACGATCGCGTCCGGGCGCATCGGTCGTCGAAGCTCCGTCTGATTCTCGCGGTGGGAGCCGAAACCTAAAGTAGAACTGCCCCCGAACCGTCGAATTCGGCCGTTCTTTGAGGACATCTGGTGGTCGGGAGTGAAACTCTCCGTCTGGATCTTTCTCCTCCAGTTAGCGCACGGAAACGATCTCCGGGAACGATCGTTCCCTCTCGAGGCGAGAGGACTCCATGCATCGTCCGCCGACACGGTCGCGATCGCCACCGTAGTCCAGACGAAAAAAAAAAACGGATGGAAACGACGAGAACGGAGTCCTCGTTTCCTAACGTTTCGCTAACGATCCCGACCGTAACGAATTCGATCGAAAAGGAAGGAAATGCCGTTAATCTTTCCATCTCGCGAGATGGAAAGATTACCGTTACCCGTTCGACGCGTCACGACGACGAGTCGTCACCCGACCCCGGTCCGAAGCCGAAAAAAGTCATTCGTTTACCGGACGAGACCTTCGCCTCGGAATCCATCCGTACCGATTCGTGGGATCGCGAAACCTTCCGTCGATCCACTGGACCGTTCCTTCCCGACGAGACGAGATCCCGAGGGGTCCGAGAGGAAGGTCGAAGGAGGCCGCGTTTCCCGCGAGAGCGGAGAGAGCGGATCCCGAACGCAGACGAGAGAGACGACGAACGACGAGAGAGACGACGAGCGACGAGAGAGACGACGAACGACGAGAGAGACGACGAGCGACGAGAGAGACGACGAACGACGAGAGAGACCTGATGAAACGCCGGTCTCGTTCGCATCCGGGTTTCCGAGTCCCGTGCTCCCGCCGTGCTCCGTTCCGTCTCCTCGAGTCCCCGCGTTTCCCTCCTTTCGCTCGGTCGTCTCCTCGCTCTCGATGCGGGCTCGCTCCTCGCTTCTTCCCGTCTCCTCGGTCGTGGAAAGGGGTCAAAGGGGTCACGACCCGGTCGAGTGCATCGCGCAACCGAACCCGAACCCTTCCTCGCTCTTCCCTTCCTCACCCGGCCCTTCCTTTCCTCGCTTTTCCCTTCCTCGTCCTTTCCTTCCACCGCGATTCGCATGCCCCAACGATCCAGACGGAAAGTGGCGAAAGCCGTCTCCGGCCGTCGCGAGTTCTTCTTCGACGTTCCACTGCTTAGAGCTTTTTAAAAATTCGTTTTAGAGCTTTTACTTCCTCTCGTTCCGTGGTTTTGCGGAAATACGAGGATCCTTTCGAGATACCCTATGATTTCTCACTCGGCTGTCTGCAACAGTATAAGCGGCGTATGCAAAGGGGGGGCGGGGGGGGAGTTGCTTCGGCCCCAGACGACACCCCTCGACGCCCGAAAATCGTGAGCATGCCACTGGCCAAAAGATATCTGGATGGAACGTGGGCGTTCCGGTAGATGGATGGATGCCTTCGACGATAAGTGTTCGCCTCAAAGCAATCTTGCTTTCGGGATTGTTTCTCCGAGATAATCATCTGGAGGGTGTGGATGGGAGCGAACTCGCAGCCATGCCTCCATGCCTCCACGACTCGATGCCCCTTCGTCCGAACGCTCGTATGCCCGGTCGTGGGGCGAAACGGGGAGTTTCGTCTCGCTCTCGATTTCGACGAGCGATCACCGATGTCTTTTCTTCTCCTCGAGGGCGACGCGATCCGCTTTAAATCGAGTCGGCGAGGGGGAAAACGAAGAAAAATTCACGGAGTCGCTACCGAGGATGCGATTTCTTTCGACTCGGGCGACTCGAGAAACGACGCGGAGGCGCAATCGTGCCGGTCTTAAGAATAAAAACGAAAAGATGTCCTCCGTAGAATGGAATTTGCCGTCGGGCGTTTGAATCATGCCGTGGGATACGAGGGGAGGCTAATTTCGATCGGGAACGTTTTTTTCCATCGTCGCTCGTGCTTCTATCATTCGACGAGGACTCGGGACGTTCTAAGGACCCGCGCGATACGCCGGAGAGAAAGTGAATTTAGGAAATTTTCGGATGACTTCTCTCGAACGACTCAAAAAGACTCGCATGAAGGCTTCGAGATCTTATCATATATTGCCATCTCATGAATTTAAATGGATTTTTTTTATTAATCCCGCAAAAGAACGCAACGCGCCATTTACTTTTGCATCACTTTTCTCATCGTTCTTCCTATTTTTCGAAAATAACAGCAAAATCTTCTCATTACGCGGGGGATAATAATAATAATATTATTATCATAAACGCATCATGATTATCGTAATTATAAAATCATGCGGGCTTAATGGAACCGTCTCGGGTGGTCGGGTGTTCCAAAGCTCCAGCACCGCTTCGTCTTTTCACTTCCTCTGGGTCGAGACGAAACGACGAAATGGCGACGGCTGCAGGCCACGGTATCCCCCGACATCTTCGGCATCGAGGAGGAAGGACTTAGGACGTAGAGCGCGTCGTCTTCGCTAGATGGCAGGAGGGTCTTTCCTTTCCGTCCGTTTTCCTCCCCTCTTCCGTTCGCCGCGGTGGTAAAACGGCGGAACGCGTTCTCCGGCTTCGCGTCTTCGCGCGTTTTCGATCCCGTCGCACGGAGTGAGTCTTGCTAAATGTCGTCCTTTAAAAAAAGTCTCAGTCGGGAGCCATTCGAGACGTTACCCGCGAGATGGAAGGCAGACGGAGTGAGTTCCCCAAAAATAACCCCTCTCCACCCCTCCCCCACCCTCCCCCCCTTTCCCCCTGTTCATGTGGGGCCTCTCGAACGATCGAGTCTCAAATGTTAGGTAGTTAGCCGGCCGCACACGAAAATCATAGCCGGTGTCTTCGGTCCCTCCCTCTCTCTCTCTCTCTCTCTTTCTCTCTCTCTCTCTTCGGTCGTGCAATCGCCTCTAATTCCCGGGAGTCTCTCTAACCTCGATACGAACGACATAGAAATGGCATCCGTGTGATTCCACTCCTTTCCTGCGTTCGTCGCGATTCCGTGCCTCGAATCCCGGATCCTCGAGGGAACTTCTGCCATCCGACGACGGAAGAGAAGAAGCATTTTCATCGTTCGACGGCGAGCGAGATCTTCGCGAAATTTCTCAAAATTTCTCACCCGACGTCGAGGAAATTTTTCGCTCTCATCGAGAAGGTGCAAGAGAGACTCAGGATCCCGACTTCGAGCACTCTTCCGTTCGCGAGACCTCGACGAACCGCTTGGAGATTTCGACACTTTTGGGCCTTCGAGAGCCGAGATCGACTTTCGACATTCCGACGAAAGTCGTCCCCGTCCTTTACTTAATAGCGATACGATGTCATCGGAGAGAATTCCCATGCGACCGCGGAGGGCATTCCGGCGACGAGAATCCCTTTCTACGCGTCGGTCGAAAGGTGAGGGTATTCCCCTCGATTCCCATCGTCGGCGACGACGTCGCATCGTTCGTTCGTTCCACTCGTGGTGTTAGGTACGGAACTCGGCCCCCGACGCACGATCCGTGCGAATGTTCCCCGTTCTGCCGTGCTAGGTGCTTAAAAACGCAGCTAAAGCAAACAGGGGATGCAAATGCAAACGACTGGAATACGCACGGTAGCCCTTTTTTTTTTAACGGTCTTTTGATGCTGTTTTTTTTCTCTCTCTTTCTTAAGAAAGAAGAAACGGTCCGTAGTGTCGCACCACAGACTGCGATACTCGCATTTATGGTCTCATTTTTGCGAGTGTTTTCTCGAACCGTTAGAGTTCGTAGGCTGCGCTTCGGTGAAGAAGACCGAGCATGGAGCAATCGAGCAACCGAGCGTCAAAGCATCCGAGCATCGATTACCGAACTCCATGCTGTCATGAGGATACGGGGCAACCGACTTCTTCCTCCTCTCTTTTTTTTTATCGAGCCGTTACTCCGAGCGCCTTGCACAACCCTCGACGAAAAATGCGTCAGAACGAGTTCGGTTTCGGCAACCGAACGAGGAACGTTCGCACGAGTCGCGTGACTCGGCAGAAGTCGCAACGAAATCCTTTCTCCTTTCGCGGACCGGGATGGACTCTGCACCGCAGAACGGTCGAAGATGCGCGAGGCCGTGCGACGAGGGGAAATACCTCCGAGATCGGACGGAATCGCGCTCTATCGACGACGGAACGACCTTTTCCCACCGCGAGGAATCGGGGACTGCCGAGAGGCGAAGCGAACGTCTCTCGTCTCCGACGGTCCGAGGGCGGATCCGGTCGTACCGTCGGAGGAACGAAGGGACCGCGAGGGGAACGAAGGGACGACGCGTGGAACGAAGGGACCGCGAGGGGAACGAAGGGACGACGCGTGGAACGAAGGGACGACGTGGGAAAGAAGAGTCGACACGGGGAAAGAAGGGATGCTCGATGAAAAACGAGGGATGCTGTCCGCCGGCGGCATTTCCTTCCCATCTTCTCTTCTCTCTCGTGTCTCCTCGACTCGATTTACCGCAGAGGTGGGAACGGACGGAATCCCCACTCGCTGGGAAGGAGCACGGAACCGTCCGAAAAGTACTTTGCACCCTCGAATCTCCGGTCTTCGAAGAAGCAGATGTCGGCGCGCACGAGAGGGAGTGGGTGCGAGGCGACATGTGCGAACCTAACGGGGCCGAATGATGCCATCCGCGATCCGTTCATCGACGTCGACGGTTTCAAAGGTCTCCTCATGCGGAACTCATTGTCATTCGATCGCGAACGGTACACTCGTGAAATTCCATCGCCTCGGCTTCCTTCGATGCCTCTATTCGTTTCGGCTTCCTCGTTACCCGAATCGACGTCGGGGATGATTCTCGTGGAAGTCGTCGCGATGGACCGGATGCCGTCAACATTTTCTCGGTTTTCCCGTTTCTTTCGAGTCTCTCGAGAAACGAAAAAGAAACCATCCACTTTTTATATCGGGGGATCGATCGACAACTTATTGGCTTGCTAAATCAACGATTCTTCAGACACTTATTTGTAAACTTATTCGTTGCCTCGAAGTAATATGCGAGGATACGTTTTCTCCGAGGATGACGTTCGTGGGTGATGCCGATCTCTAGGAGCGATGCCGATCCTGCACTAAGCAGAGATTCCCTTCCATCCGGTACGGAACACAGATTCCACGTCGAGAAAAAAAAAAAAAAATGGAGTTCGAGATGGGGCGGCGTCTGAGTCTGTAGAGGGCGCTGCGACAGCTCGCGGCCTCGGCCCTCGGCCTGCACTGCCCTCCCAAGGCTTCATTCCATGGCTCGCCCTCGTCCGAGTCGCATCTCCGAATCTCAGGTCCCTGGCATCCGGGATCTTGTGCTTTCTGTGCGTCGAATCATCGCTGCGTCCACTTCACTCGGTGGTACAGTGTCGCATCTACCTTCGGTGCACTTCCCCTCGTTTCGAAAGCCTGTGATGTCCCGTGCACGAGGATCCAGGGTGGATGAACCCCCCCCGCCCTGTCCCTTGCCTTTAGTTCCGCCTTCCAAGTTCGTTCACACTCGTGGAATTTACACTCCACTCCATGCCGTTATGTCAGGGGAGAGAAGGAAATGAGGAAAAATCTCCCGGTCATGGCCGGTTGAGCAGACTGGAAGGCGGTCTCCGCAACATCGTCGGTAACACTCTCTGTGTCCATGGAATGGAACCAGAGTTGGGAAAAGGGGAGAAGGGGGAATAATCAAATGGTATAACCACTGACCATCCCCATAATTCGCGGGGGGCCGGGGGGAGAATATAATGGAGTGAAAGCTGCTGTTTCCATTCGCACGGATAAAAAAAAAAAAAGAGGAGGGAATTGATTCAAGTGGACGATGAGGAAGTTCTCCGAAGGGAAATGGTGTAGGGGCTGTTGCACTTCTCGAGAAGAAGATCGCCGGAGAGCTTTCCGGATGAGGAGTCTTTCTCATCTTCGCTCACCCGTCACGACCCTCCGATACGGAGGCAGAAGGTCAATGTCATCCGACAATATGAACCCTGGGAATGCCGACGGGGGTAAAAGATGGGAGTACAGCAGATCACCTCGTCCCCGCCGTCCCGAGTCCACCGAAGGGTTATGATTTAGTCGAACCCCTGGGGCATGTTTTGCCTATGCCTCGCCCTCCATTCAACTCCCTCCGACTCTCGGGGAAGCCATGGGTGTGCCTTTCCAACGGGTGCATTCACGACCAGGATCCCCACTTTTTTTAGCTTCAGGAAGTGAACCGAGAGAATGGGGATGAAGTTGGTATTCGTCGTTTCACGATGCATGACCGGGCAGTAACGGATGTGGATTTCACATGGCAAGGCTCATTCCAGACGGGATTACGTCCCGCAAACATCTAGCGACTGATTCTTCTTCATTCGGCGCAAAAGTAGGCTAAGAAAATAAGCCTGTCTTTTCTACTTCAGTAACTCAGCTACAATGAAATTGCTCTTTGAGAGGGGTGTGTAATTCAGGTCCGACTAATTGCTTTCCTGTGGCTTTGTACGAGGTAATGACTTTGTAAGCGGCGATGTATTTAAACCTCAATTATTCAGCATTTCAAGGCTCTACATTACGTTGCGCTCCGATTTTATTGCATGACGGTATCATTCTGGCATGATATCGCGATTCAAGAATGGAATGCTTCAAACCGGGTGATCGAAAAAAGGATTCGGAGAAACTACTTTTTACGACTTGCAATCGGATGATGCATCCGATTGGGCATTGTGGAAAACTAGGCGAGCATGGCTCCTTCTCGAAGGGTGACCCTCTCCGCAGAGTTTTTTTTGCTACCGTAGAATAGATCTATCACGCCCGCTCCACATGTGTGTTTCATGTTTCCGCTTTCCTGGATTGTGCCCACATTGCTCAATCATCCGCGATCCCCATCACGATCCTTATAGCGGCTGGTGCAGTGCAACTATATTACGGGGGGGGGGGCGTGCTCGCATCGGATCCATCAGCTTCGCTGATCTGGGTCAAGTATCGACCTGCACACAATATGGGACCGTTTCGCGGAACTTTTCCGCCCCGCAAGTGTGTCAGTATTTCTCCGGGATATCGTAACGTGTAGATCTATAGACACTTTCTTGTGTATAATTAGCAATATGAGGAAAATAATGGAAAGTCCGTTCTTCCCACACTTTCCCTCCCATTGTGCTTCGCTAATCACTGCATTTTCCATCCGCTCTTCCTCCATTCTTTTACAGGAGCTGTGACGTGTGTCGTGCGTTTTGAGAGAGAATATGTGAAGGAGAGGGATATGAAATAATGGCCCGTTGGGTGGCCTACAGTTGGCTGGGGGTGGCGGCGGGTGCACCGCTGTCCCTGGCGATCATCCTCTGGTTCCTCGTCATCGCTCACACTTATCGTCGGCGTTGGAGGTCCCTGGACTTGTTACTAGGGAGCTTGGTGGGTAGCGAAGGAGTGAGTGTGGCCGTGATGGGTGCATGGGCCATCCTTCGTCTGGCTCGTCCGGAGACTCCCCACGCTTGTCACATCATGATCGGATTCCTCACCTCCATAAGGGTCCTCCAGCTCACCACCCTCACATCCCTCATCGCCGACCGGGCCCTCACCTTAAAATGGCCTTATCGATACCGCTTGGCAGCCCGAAGGACGCAGATTCGCTATCACCTCGGCGTGCTGGTGATCGTGTCGGTGTTGGTCGGGATCGCCGCCACCTTCGCCCTCCCTCCCAGTGGTGAAGGATTCTCCTCCTGTTCCTTCCTCCCGCACCACCTGAGCACGAAGTACGCCCTCCTGTCCGTGAGCGTGGAGGGAGGTCTCGTCTTCATCACGCTGGTGGGGATCATCTGGGTCCAGGCTTGCCTCATCGGGGCCCGGGTGAGGGTGAAGCGCGTCCCGCTCAGATCACCGTCCGACCTCGCTCCCATCGGATTGGGTCAAGGTTCATCGGATTCCTCGAGTGCGTCGTCGACGGCCAGGAGGTCGAATCCCGTCGGACTCTCTGGCTCGGAAGTGGAATTCCGATGGCCCACAGTCCTGGCCGTTGCCATGTGTCAACTCGGTTTCGACTTTGCACCACATCTCGTGAGTCTCTTCTACCCTGCCACCCTTCTTCCTCTTCCCTCTATTTTCTCTCACCTGGGGGCGATGCATAGGAAAGAGGTCGATTGCATCAGGGAGCTCCCATTACGTATGGGCAGGTACTGGCCACGTTCGTGATGCAAGACCAACTGTGGCCTTCTCACCAAGCCCCAATCACACGGGTGATTATGAAGCAATTTTTTTCATTTAAGGGATCCATGGGATCCCATGGATCCATCGAGAACGAAGCGTGACAATCGCAGGGGGAAGAGGAAGGAAAAGCAACCAGAGGATAAAGAAAAGGACGAGCCTTGTGTTCGACTTGTTCATTCATTGTGACGTCCATGAGACCAAGGAGACGGGGAATGCAAGAAAGATTTTTTTCGTCTTTTTTTCCCATTCCAAGCCGTTCCGGAGGCGCATAACTTTGCATGCGTACGACGGCATGCGGGTCCGTTATAATGATCTCCATCCATCTTATTTTATTTTTTCCCCTCTCCCTTCTGATGAGAAAACTCTGTCTTTCGAAGGATCCGGAAGCGAGACCGGATTTCGAGAGACAAAAACAAAAAGAAAAAAAACCGGGAATTGAAACTATTGGACCTTCGTTTTAGAGGGCTTGGTGACATAAGACAATGGAGCACTGCTAGTTGTAATTTCCCTTCAGTTTTTGAAAGGGGGAGAAGGTTGAAGCTTATCACGCAACTCTAACCGTCACCGTTCATCCACCAAGCATGTCTTATGTAACTTACCATCGTCGTTTCCTATACCTTCTGTCCCATAGACGCTTCTCGGGCTTCCGGGTTATTCTTGCTGCTCCTCTCTCTACCATCGTCAAGGACGGGACGGCCGGACTCACGATGATAGTCTCCTCTAATTAAGCGTGTTCATTAGAGGTCCAGCACGAGTCGCGATTAGAGATGTTGCAATTAGCCTCCGAGAGAGCTGGACGGGGCTCCTTCCATCCCTGTGTTGAGAAACGCGACCCCATTCGATGGACCAGATCTACTAAAGCCCACTCGAAGTCAGAGGACATTCCCGTCTTTCTCGTTCCCGGAGAGGGAGAGGGAAAGAGGAAGACTCTCTGTTGGTTCTGCTTCGGTGGAAAGGTCACTTCCTCCTTCTACGATTTATTTGCATCTTCACGTAGTGGAAGGAGAAAGCCTGCGGGATCCCGAATCCTCATGTAGCGAATGAATCCTCACTGATCCGTGAAGAACGAAGATTATCTCCCGCCGTCCATTCACTCGTTTATGCAAGAGAAGGAACAAAAGGCCTCGAGTTCATTCTCCGGATGCAGTGATGGGCAAAAAGACTTTCAAATTGCAAATGAAATACTAATGACTCATTCGTTATTGTAATTAACCGTAATTTCCTTATAGTACCTTTATTTAGCATTTAATTACAGTTTTTAATTAATTTGTAACTCGTGCGGTGCAGATAATATTTTTGAGTTACTCTGAGCTGATCAGCTAAAATGAGACTTACCACTGAAAGAAAGAAAAAGTTGCGTTTCGAGCGATTCCAGATGGAGAGTACTTTGGTGAGAGTAGAACTAATCGACTCGTGCATGATTTCATTCCATTGACTTAGCCTCTTTTGATAAATAAATAAACTTTGATTTCGGATCTTTCTCTGTTTCAAAGTACTTCGTATCACAAAGTATTTCAATATCGTGATTTGTTGCTAACGATTCTGATCGAGTCCGTAAAACCAGCCTCTTGCATAACCCTGTTTTCGCGGGGCAAAAATGTCGCGGTTTTTCGAAAGTGGACTCATTCGTGGGACTTCAATTCGCGTTCACATAATTACTTTTCTTTAGGTTTTCAACGCTCCCCTTATGTTTGCCGCTGCTCCGCGAAGAAAGAACATGACTTTCTTCGGATTGCCAATTCCAAAGCATGGCATGGCATAACTTTAGTATTGCACTATACGCCATAAGGAAACTCGAACGCCGGTGCATGTCCGGAATTTCGCAAGCAATTTCAATTGATCTAATGGTTCTGGACGAGAGTAGAGATGACATTCACATGCCAGTGAGCGTGAAGATGCGCCAGTGTAATAACATGCATGCATGCATGCATGAAGGGGCATGCATCACATTTGCTTTTCGCTGGGTCTTTCATTCGCGGAACTATAATTCGCCTTCATTTTGAACCGCATATATCGCGAAAATAAAACCCACACGGAACGAGGGTTTTGCAGTACGTGTAGAAATTGTTAATATAATTTAATTGCGTGAACCTCTGTAATTTGTTGATCGCTGCCCGGATGTGACCTCGTAAAGACTAAAAGCAAATCGTTGGGGTGATGGAAGATTTGTGTCTTTTCCTCGGAAGGACCTGCCTGACTTGAAACTTGGCTTCATTACCTGGATGAAGCAATGACATACCATGTTGACCCTCGGACCGTGTTGAAAAATGTCAACCACGGACAGTTTCCTTCTCTTTTTCTCTGCGTTCTACACAATGGGAGAATCGTGAGAATGGGAGGAATTCATTCTTCCCTCAGCAGGCAAAAAAGTAGTCCTTCGTTCATACGGTAGGCTTACGCTTCCTCTTTCTCTTTCTTCTGTCTCCTCACGACTTGGATTACTCGGTCCATTATGACCCCCTTTGTTTCGTCGGAAAGGAGGAAAGCAACGAATCTGGTAGATCTCGTGGGGAAAGAAGTTTTTTTGCTCGTCTCTTCTCCCCGGTCATCCGTGGGTGACCGTGAGACGTGTCTCTTAGTTTTTTTGCGGGTGTGCAATAGTTCGTGATGTAGGATAGTTGGACCCCTACTAACCTGGGCGATTTACTCAGTCGTCCGAGACGAGAACCCTGGCCCGTCTCCTCGATTCCGTCCCCCTCCCTGCCACGGAGCCCGACCGCGTGCAAGGACTGCGTCTTTTCCATGCGAAATCCCTACTCCATCCTTTCATCGACGTCTGAGAAGGTCGTCATTCGGCTTCCTTCCAAGGTCCCCCTGGCGATAGCCTCCTTCGAGAAAGACACAGGCTACTGTGGGCTGCATCGAAGAGGCCTCTTCTCGCCTGGAATGTCCAGTCCCTAAAGGAAAATCCCCCCCGAGTCAGAATCGTGACTCGCTAGACAACTAACAACACGATCGAGGGAGAGCGAGCGAGCAAAAACCTCATCTATTTCTCTTCTTCATCTCGATGCTTTCGCAACCTCCGAAAGGCCGTCGTCGCCGACGTGGTCAACGTCTCTCGACGTCTCTCGTGCCGACCGTGGTGATGAAGATGATGCAAGGCGTTGATTGATGATGAGAGCATATTGGGTAATTAGTAGAAGGGGAGAAGCGACCTCACGCCATCGCACTTTTACCCTTTCCCTTCGTCCGTTCGTGTTGCACTCGATGAACCAGAAAGTCGCTCGTTACCTGCTCCCTATGAAAATGAAAAAGGAAAGGCAAAAGCTATTTGCCCGACGTCGAGCATCTGTTTCCCTTCTCATCACATGTGAGCAGAGAAAATTATGTGGGATATGAGGAATGAAGTGAATTAATGTCGGTGGTGGGATTCTTCTGGACGATTCAGAAGGGGATTAGTGGGACAGTACTCCCGTCTCATCCTCTATCACCTCTAGTCATGGTGGTGGTTCAACAATCTCAAGTGAATTAGTGTGGTAATACTCCTTTCCCTCCCCTGTTGTAGATTGTGATGATGATGGAAGATTCAGAAAGGAATTAATGGGATGGCACTCCTCCTCATACAGTAGTTTGTAGTGGTGTCGAATTCAAAAGGGGATAACTGGATTGTTCCCTTCTCGTCTTCTGTCAGTCAGTTTCCTCACTTCAACAATAATTACTTTCCTTTTTCGAGGGACAGATTTTGTACTAAATGCTTGTCAATTAACCATATAACTTCAATTTTCTCTGTTTTTAGAATACTACTACTTTGGCATTTAACACCGGTGGTAATCCGGGAGCGTTAATGGAAATGTAGAGCGACGTGAGACGCGTTGGGTATTTCCCAACGACATAGGATTCATTGGAGGGCGATTGTGTCTTTTCCAAGTCGAATGTGGCAATAAGAAAGTGAAATGCGACATGGAAAATTCAAATGCGTCCGTCTACCTTTTCAAGTGGCTGCTAGGAAAGAAACGAACGCGCCGGGAGGAGAGGTGAATGTAAGTGCTCGGGAGCGATCGGCTTCTATTGAAATTGAAATGAGACATGGGGACACCACCGGGGGTGAACGGAGAAGAAAATGCGACGCACGATGAAGAGCGGTTAAGGAACGGAATGTGCCTCTGGGCGTCCTCACCTGTCTCCCTCCCGTTGCAAGTCCATCTCCTTCCCTCTCGTGCGTTGTGTATCCCTAAATTTGAACGTTAAGCCTAGGATCGACGTCGGTTCCAGAAGTGGTCATTTCACGAACGCACGATCGGATTCCACGACAGACTCGAACGTGCCGGCAGCTGCAATCATCCATGTAGAGGGCCTCCTTTGCCTTGCGGCATTCACGGGATCGTATGCCAGGAGTAGTCAAGTATAAACGAGACTCTGTTTATTTCAGAGAAATTAAGCACTCGTGGCCTTCGTGGAAACCTGAATACGAATCCGATCTATGCGGAACCCAAGCACGAGAACAGTAATTCGCAGTCACAAGTAGGTTATGTTGCTTCGCAAATGGAGGCCAGGCAAAAGAACTCTCAAGGATTTCTTCCAAATAGAATGTGGAACAGGTGATAATGTGTTCAGACGACTAAAAAAAAACCTCTTACCGATGCTTTTCTTGGTAGCGCTAGGTATTTTGTGGTATGAGTCCCTTAAAAATGAAGAGGAATCGGTGAAAAATGAACTGCATACCAGAAGACCAAAGTCTGCTGTAGCAGATGCAAACATTCCACGGGTGCATCGCCTCATTCCGCAGGTGCATCACCTCATTCCACGCAACGAATGCGTGACAAAACATCATATTATCGACTCTAAGCATCGGTTCTCGTGAAGTGGGTGAGATTAGCCATGAGCATCGATGAGGAGCAAACAGGCGTCACGAGGTGGATCAGAGACACGCAAACTCGACGTTTTCTTCACACTATTTTGAAACTTGTTAGATTTTGGGAGAAATGCATCGCAGTAATAGACGATTACATCGAGAAGTAACTCAAATGCAGTTCTTTAATACTGAGAGTGATAAAGATTATGCCTTGCTCTTCTGGAATGAGTAGACTTGGACGACCCCTCGTAGCATTACGATGCCGCCTGCATTGGAAAAAGTGCCAGGCCTGGATAAACATCACGTGAGGCAAGTGCATGAAAATGAGAATGACCCTGGTGGCATCCGGGAGCTCTGGACAATACCAAATTCACCAGCCGTCGCTTCCTCTCCTCCTTTACAGGAAGAGATGGTAATTTGGGAGGGGGGAAATCTAGTTAAAAAAATACCATTCGGGGAAAATGGGAGCAACAAAGTAAATGCGTAGCTACGAAGGGACGGCACGGAGGTTTGGCGGAAAACTATTGACTGTGGAAGAGATCTATGAATGTGATGAATGTGGTATGCGCTCCGTTCCCTATTCCACTCATTTCCCACTTCCGGAGTGAGGGAAAATTCCATTTGTCTCCCCTGTTCTATTCGGATGGAATGTTTCATGAAATGCCGTCCTCACCGGAAGAGCAGAATGAATCCCACAATGTGATGTAAAGAACCTCAATGTATCTTGATAAAGAACTCGTCCGGATCCATCCGCATCGTGCCGATTGGTACTTTCGAGAAGCTTCCACAGGGCAGTTTTAAAAAATCGCATGACCGATATAGTTGATCAGGGAAACTTTGGACAGTATGTAACATGTCAGGTTTCATATCGAAACCTAATATTACCTGCAAATGCTTAAAAATCATGTACTGTTCTTGGGTCCGGCATACAGTCGTTACAATATGCCTCATTTTTCTTTTCGCGACACAACTACCATCAACCGCGTCACTTTCATTCTTGATAAATATTCCACATCGATAATGATGGTCTGCACTGTAATTCCATATAACAATCATTTAGGCCTCCAGGCCACATTCTCGATTATCCTTCTCGTCTTTGGCTTCTTGCTTCTGGCATTCGATTTTGTCGTGGTTCTTAGGTGCATAGGAAATTCTTCATATTCCAAAAATATATATTTGCTTCTCTCTCAGCACATGATAGGAACTCGAAAAGGAACGCAACGTAAAAGATGCAAAATGACTGGAAATTTCAGACGAACTCTAGTGGAAAGTCGTCCTCGTGAGTTCACGCCTGGATGGAAATGCGCACGCGCGAATAATCTCCCAGTCCTAGGAGCCTTCCAACAACGACGGACGTATCTTACCGTGAAATGATATAGTGGAAATGCCTTTGTGCATGAGATTCTACATCCATCCATCTGGACGGATGAGGGTTAGATGGACACGTGTCATTTACTGGATGCGAACACTCGAAGATGATATCGTTTCGGCGAAGAAACTTCTTTAAGCTGTTCGAGAACCAAGATGTAAAAGATACGAGACGTCCAAGATCTTCTGAAAAAATAAGAAAAATGTGGTGGGGTGACGCTGCTCAAAAGACAGCAGACGTCCATTTTTCTTAGTCTATGAAAGACCTTTCTCTTATCTAGGGATTTGGTCCCTCCGTGCATCGTGTCAAAGGTCACTCGAGACGGGCATGAAATATAGATCTTCGTCTCCTCCCTTTTGAGAGAGAAGGAGCCCGATACCATCTTTTTCTTCAATCTGTACTGTGGGTCAGTGTTGCACAAGAGACGGCGTCCGACAACCATGCGTGTCCTTGTTCCATTCATTCCCTATTCAACGAAAAGAAAAGGGAAAAGAAAGGTTCTCCCCACACAATCTCGTTTTTGTGTGTTGGGTGTGGGGTTTATCTCTCCGACCCCCTGTGACCCACGCAGTCGATACCTCGTTTCGCAAGGCCGATCGATCCGGTTTACCAGTTACCGAAGGGGAGAGAAAGAGTGACTGACTTATGCAAGGAGTCAAGGTCCTTGCAGAAATATTCCCAAGGTCGAGGGTCGAAGGTGACTCCGAAATAATGGGAGGGCAAGGCCTTTTTGGAGGATTCCCATGTCTGTGTTCCTAGGGAAAGGATCGCGTGGATCCAGACCGGTACTTCCTGGGTCAACGATCGCCGATCCCTGTCATTTTTATCCGTCTACCGTTTGCGGAGACGCTCTCCGAGGAGGAGGGAAATAAGGCCGAGGGATTTCAACGTGACGGGAATGTCTATGATGCAACGGGTTGACGCAATGAGTGACAGCTGGGAACCTCACCCTTCTTTTCCAGGCCTCCAGGGAGGACTTCGGTTTCTCATCCTCTCCATAACGATAATTAAGGGGGAGTTATTGCAACCTTTTACCAGTCGGCTTTGTGCAATAACAGACCACAACCTTATTTTTTTTTCCCCAAAATCCCCTTCATCTTTCCGACCCGCGAAGGAAACCCTCATGAGGCCGACAAGTTGCTTTATTAGACGTAATTAGGCTTCCCCCTGATGAGATCTGTCGGGTAGGGAAAGAGGCGAATGTTATTCCCCCCGTGTTGATCTCTCCGCCATGCGGCAGAAAACGTGCCGATGGGATGAGGAGAAAATTAACGGCAAGGAATGGCGGAGGTCGTCACGCTTCATCATTTTTTGCGCTGTCTTCTCCCTTTCATTTGATTCCTAACGAACTGTGCCCTTTCTCCGTTCCGTCCGTGTACATGTAGACGGTAGACAAGAAAAAGATTTGTATCCGTCCGGGTCGAGACATTCGAGGACATCCTAGTGAAATGACGATGACATACCGATCACCGGAAGAGGCAAGGGTTTGCGATCGTTATGGGATTCCTCATCAAGGTCAACTCCTGCGTTCAGCTATGGCTCAACACAGGAGTTGTAAACTGTTCACCCGTACCACGAACAGGCATTATCATTAAATGGTGTGTGAAGCGTACTCGTGCAAAGAACCTTGAAGACTACCAGAAATTCAGTTCCCGCAAGGTGAGAAGACTGGTCGTGGCCATCGCTATATCACTTCGTCGATTATCCATGTCATCGCGTTTTCGGTTCTTCGACCACAATACTCCGGATCAAGCTTAACGGTTGACATGAAGTCGTAAAAAAATGCACTGGTATCTGTATTTTGCGATCGATTAGTAAACCCACCGCTCTATATTTTTCCCCGTTCGAGTGTTTCAAATAGGAAGGCACTTTACGAGCACGATGCGAATCTTTCTCCGTGGAGTGAAAGGAGGAGGCTAATTCGTATTCTCGACCGTAGGGAACTGTGTGAATACAATACCTATACATCGATTGAAGTCGGCACGAGATGAAAGAAAAGAGCTGAGGGCAATGGAACCCAATTCGAGAGAGGTGCTACTTCTCACATCCGTGTGGCTCTTCCGTGAGCATCGCGTTGCAGGCTTTCCACACGGGATTCCCTGCCCCGATGCAGGCCGAGTGACCACCTTTGTTCCCCTGGTGTCGTTCACCCTTCATGGGGGCTATCTATAAAAATGTCTTCTGTGGGAGAGAAAAAGAAGCGTCCCGCTTACCCACGGATACATGTCACGCTCTACTTTCGTCGGTGTCTGTACTGTCATCCAGCCGTCTTCCCTTCTCTAATTGGCCTGGGCTCATTCCGCGTAAGCGGAGAGATGAAAACCGTGGAAAGGCCCTGGGGCAAGGACGGACAAACGTGAGTGCATCGTTCGGTCAACATACTCCCCCAGGCAAGGGACGGATGCAAGACGACGATCCTCTCCTCTTTGTCTCGACTCCACTCGCTAGTTATCGTTTCCATCATCGACCGACTGTTTAGACTGCGCGGCAGTCGGGCGTCGAAGTCACTCGGCCCGCGTCTCCGCCGTTAAAGGACGTCGGAGGTCGAGATTTGGGTTGAAACGTTAAAGGCGGTCAAAGGGGATCGACGATGGGACGACGTCGAGCCACCTGCCGTCGTGGGAGACACTGAACGATAGGGCGAGATCCTTCTTTGTCCCTTCCCCTTGCCCCAATAGCAGGCATGAGGCCAGCACAAAAGATCCGTTACGTCCTTGTAGACAGTCGTAGTCGGGGGAGAGGAAACCCGTTCCTGTATTGGTGGAAGAAGAGGAACATCACCCTCGGGTCATTCTGTCTATCATCATCACTGCCTTGCCTACATATATCATGGTAATGTATACCGTGGAAGGAATAGACCCGTAGCCCGTAGATAGAATGGTCTTTCCACTCGGCCGCGCGAACTCGCTCGGACCCAAGCTGCTCGACAGACGTCAGCATGATCGTTTAATGGGCCAGGATGTTTCCCTCCCATTTAACCGTTCGTTGTTCCACTTGTCTTCTTCCTCATTTCTTTCCGAGAGTCTTCGGACTCACGAAAAATCCTCCCGGAACCGTAAATGTTCGACCTATATTAATGGAACTTTAAATGACCCAACGGCGGAACGTTTCTTTCGGTTGTTTTCTATTAATAAATTAACTTTCAGCAAGATGAGTGTTGGAAAATGATTTTTAAAATCTGGAGCAAGCTTGCCATTTCGATATCCCGCGACCGTGCCAAACGAGGGAAAAGAAGAGAGACACACGTGAACGCGCCGCGATAAATGATTCTCAACAGCAATAGGAGAAGTGTAGAGCTGTTACGATGCATCGATCTCGCCATCGATAGAGGCATCGAAGATTTCATTCCCCATCGCGATGTTCCCCCCCTCCCCACCCCGATCACGGACGAGAGACGACGGAAGACGGAAGGAGATCTGCGTCCCTTATCGAGGCAAGAAACGAGTCACTCCTCCGTCCGATCGAGACATGAGATAACTGAATCCCCCCAGCGTGATACATCGATGCGCCATCGATAGTTCAGGTCGATACATCGTTGCTTTCAAAACGGTCATCGTGACAGTACTAAAAAAAAAGTAGAACATGATTTCATGATAGGCTTATATGAAGGAGTATTTGATATGGATTTCAGCTCTCTTTCTACGAGTCACAATCGCCATCGGCACCGACATTGGCCGATGGGTATGAGATGATAATCGGCCATCGGCCCATCGGCCGAAAGTGGCCACCGGTAGCCGTAGTTTATTTCCATCGCTATAAAATCCATGGAGGGAAAGCCGACTTGTAAACACTTGGTTCTGTCAACAATGAATCCTTTAAGACTTCGGAGTTCAACCTCAGTCAGCTGAGGAACCTATATGAGATTCGTTTACGTATTGGAGACTTTTCAATGACATCGGAGAGAATATTCCGTTTCTTTGGGTGCTCTCTTGAGGACCGCCGAAGAAAAGTGTAGGTCCGTGTAATGAAAAAGCGACGATGGCAACTAGACAGCTACACTCGAATTAAGTATTCCTTTGCACACGGCACTCTCGTCGATGAACGGCCGAAACATCGAAACAAATACACAGGTCGTAAACATCAACAGGTCGTTGAGGTCATCTATGCAATCCTGCCATACGAGGACGAAGTAAACGTGACGCGGTCGTTCGGCGAGGTGGGCTTTGTGTTCACGGACGCAAGGCCGACCGACCTCACGTCCATGACCTCATCATCCTTTTCTCCTCGGGGACATTCACGGAGTGATACTTTCGCACGTTTGGAAAAATCATAGGAATTGCATCATCTTTTGCATCCCACCGGTCGATTGGAATCGTAATGCTTTCTCCATCGATTAAAATAATATCAATTCCAAAGTGGAATCTGAGGTTCTTTCTCATATAAGAGACGCCTTTCGTGAATTCGATTTGGTTTTTTTTTTTTCCCGTCTTGCGTTTGGCAGAGCGTACAGTACAATGGAGTACAGACAAGCAAAAACTGCACGTCCCATTGTTGGTAGACACTTGTTAAAAATTGGACTGGTTCACGATGCACGCCTGGACGAGTCGCCATGACTCGGCTAACCTGGCGATCGTAGTGCTAACTGGTGCGAGTCGCGCTCTCTAGTGAATCTGCACTTAGAGATGGTAAAGAGAATTGCGAGACCATTCTATCTCTCTGAACCATGGTAGAGTTCCGTTTATAGGGAAAGAAAAATGAGCAGGAAATAACATGGATGGATGCAGACAATGCATTTATGCTCGACAGAATTCCAAGACTCTATCCTTATCCATGCAAAGAGGCCCCCCTCCTCCCTTCCCCACTTCTATAAGGTGTCGACTAGCATCTTTTCTCGGCCCCCACTAAAGCACAAACACCTAAATTTTCCCTTCTATAAAAGGCCATGCCTTGATTGTCATTTAAGCAGTTTCAAACAACCTGTGACTGTGTACTTTCAAAATGATCAAACGGTCAGTTTTGTTTGATTTTATCGCAAAAAGTAGTCTCCTTGAAGTGGTAGATCTCAGATGAATCCCAGGATCCTTATTAGGGACATTAGGAGGATTGCATTTTTAAATACCAACTCTTCCTCGTGGTGTGGTACGCATCAAAGATATGCAACACATGAAGATTCACTCGATCGGTTCCGTCCTCATCATTCCCTTCGAATTCTCAGTTTTCCTTAAGCGCGAGGTTTACGGTGATGTACAGAGCTTGGCAAAAGTGCTAACGTTGATGTCGGTCCCTTCCGGACGGCTGAACTTTTGGGAATCGCTGAATTTTTCAATCTGTTTGCATCATACCATGAAAAAAGTGTTTCTAGAAATGCGGGGGGGGGGGGGGGGGGGGGGGGGNGGGGGGGGGGGGGGGGGGGGGGGGGGGGGGGGGCGAGAGATCTTTCATTTTCTGAGTCTTGGTGTCAATACAAGAGGTAGATAGATGGAGGGCAAAGCCTCAGATCTCATAGAAACTTGGTCCAGGTGACTCTTGCATTTGAAGATTCAAATCGTAATGGTCGACCGACGTCTGGGTATCGCTAGCGCCTCGGAAAGATGTGCGTGAAAAGACATGGCTTTTCATCGCAAACCAACGTGGATGTTAATGGAGCACTTTCTGTCATTCAGTCATCCACGGGGTTATCGATAGGAATCGCATATCGGTTTGATATTTTCGCTCTGAAGTACAGTTGCATCTTTCCACGACTGAAACACTCGGGTTGTTGTCTCTCCAAGTCGGGAGAAAAAGTATGGGAAGTGAAAGACATGCATTATTCTCCTCTTCTGGCATACTGATAATTAATAATTAATAAATCGGTACATTTTTAACGTCCATATATGGCATCAACTCGGCCTTCAGAGTTCATAGATGGGTTTTAAAATGGGCTTCGATGCGTGATAGAGGATAGAAAGTGGCTACAGCCGAAAATCTCTGAAAGATGCCCCCCATTCTTTTCCCATGGAAGCTCACGATAAAATCGTTCATGAACTTTAATCGTTTTACCCTCTTTTTTCACGAGTCGTTTAAAAATTGGATCTCTGAGTCCTTCGCTCATTCAGCTGCTTCGATACAGAGGCCCCCACCTACCGAAAACCCTGCGTATTTCACCGATGGCGAACGCCACTTCCCGCGAAGCAGATTGGTATCATATTGTCTCCTTGGATGCACAATAGAATGCAGCTTATCTAAACGATATCAATGCATAGTCAAGGCTTTTATCAATGTTTTCTCCATCAATTATTGGGCATTACGTTAAGGGAAAAAAAACGACGTAATGCCCAATTCTTTAGCATGTTCACATGGACATGCTAAAGAAAAAAAACGTTAACACGTTCATGTAAACACGTAAGGTTCCTTCTGAATGTATCTCGTTCCCTTAAGTCCCACCCAAATTAGAAAGAATTCCTTTAGAGATCACGATGGTATAAACTATGACAAGTGTATGGGCGGTAGCAGAAGCACTGCGTAGGATTGGTATTCTCGCCATTAAGGTTCCCCACGTGCTCACAGCCTCAAAAGAACTGAAGGACCTTGTTCCAGTTTCGGTGTAACCCATTAGTCATTTGCTGATGAACACCTGTTCAGATTCTGCTCGAAAGAAAGAAAAGACTTCTGGAATGTATCTTAAGACTAGGCTAGCTAGCTGAATTTAAGTCAACTTCGTTCTTTCGAGATGAAATAGAATAAACACGAGCTGAAAAATCGGTCTTAATTCTGCCGACGAAGGATAGTTTCTTTGAATTGAAAAAAAAAGGAATCGGTTGTGGGTTGTGATTCGGCGCAGTTGCAATCGGTGGGATTTGCAGGGGATGGGACGCAAGGCACAAAGGCGTCTGCAAATCGAGGGAAATGGATGCCGCTCTCATCAAGGATACTTTCTACATTGTACATCGTTAATGGGCACGGGGTGAGATGAGATGAGAGATGCAGGAGGGCGATGAAAGTGATGCCCTTTCACGCTCGGCTAAATCAAGGAGAGATTTCTATTTTTTTTTTAAATTCCATCTCTCTCCATCTTACGAGAAGGCACTTTCTTCGAATGCTCCTTGGGCCGTGAACCCGATCTTACGTGTCACCGTGAAGATCGACTTTTTTTGTGCCTTCTCGCACTCTTTCTCTCTTTCGTTGCTCTCACGTGGGGATGGGAGGCGATGCATTTGTTACGGTTGGGAAGGAGCTAGTTCATGGTCACATTCCTGCATCTCAAGAGATAATTGAGAAACGTTGTTGGAAATGTTCCATGTAAGGGCAATAATAAAGACGTGTCCTGGGTCCCAAAGGGTTTACCTATAAATCTTCTCCGAAAGGGCGACACGGTTTTCTTGCTCGGGATCTTCCCTCTTCGTTCTTCCGCAGCGCGAGTCACAAGCATGGCAAATGTTTTTCTAGTCTCCCTTGTTTACTCGTAAACAGGGAGTGGGAGCCGCGGGGGGGAGAGGGAGGGAGAAGAGGGACTCTCGCTTTTTTCCTTTAGGGTCTATGCCACGTATATATGATTCCCAAACCGGGGTGTCCGTGGAGAAACCATTAACATTCCAGACATGGGTGGTCCGTTCATTATAGGTCTCTCATCCACAGGGGGAGGGAAAAACTTTCCAATCACGAAGAACGGTGATGTATGCCGAAGGACTCCGAATGTTTAAACAATCGATTCTATCTCCGCAGGTGGTGACGATCCTGGGGACGTTTCTACCGGGGACATTGCCGGATTGGGACTTGGAACCCATCTGTGGATGGGGCAAGATCGGGGAGAGCTTCCTCCTCCCCCTTCTCCTCCTCGCCCTTGACCCCCGTCTTAAACAGGCCCTCCAGCACACCTTCTCCCGTCGTCACTCTAAGGACCACCTTGCATCTGCCACTCGCTTCCACGGTAACCGATTTATGATGCGTTCCCCTTCACTTCCCCCTCCTCATGCTCGAACCCCCCTTAAACTCCCCCCTTTAGCACATTTCCCATCATGACACCAAGGACATCCTTGCTCCTGCTTTCCGTTTCCATAGTAACAAATTCAAAACCAAGTTCCTACCATGTTTCTCCGCTTATCCTGACTTTTCATTTTCGTTTTCGACCCATCTTACAAGAGACTATTACTCCTCTTCCTGCTTTCATGGTAATGAATCAGGACCGTTCTTCCTCGGTTCCTCGGTTGCTTCCTCGGTTGACCCCAAAACAAACCCGGAAGTTCCTGCCCAATCGCGTTCATTTAGGAGCATAATTATTCATCTTGGCTACCCCACCACAAGTAATTGATCAGTTCCTTCCTGCGTGCATAGACGCGCACATGTCACCATGTCATTCATAATTACTACTCTGAAAGGGGTCTGGGAAGTACAGAGGTAGGTCGACGATCCTGCCCCGAATCACGATGGCCCTTTTTTTTCCCTCCTTCTTGCTTTCTTTCTCATCGGGAATGAGGGACCATGATCCCCTCGAGGCAGGCGTTGACCTTTCCCATCCACGTGGTAATGAGCAGATCAACAAATGTAAAACGCAGTGTTTGTAGAATCACCCGAGCACGAATGATTGCATACTCTATCCTCATATGGTGAAGGAAGGGGAGAAAGCACCGAAATGAGACGGAAATGGCGATGGGGGTATTTGAAAACGAGATCCACGGGAATCCCTGCTCTCTTTGCTTTCTATCCGAGCCGAAGGACTTATGAAAGGAGGATTTGCTCAATGGGGCCCATAAAAGGGCATACGATGGATATGGATGTTCAACTGAATATTCCATTCACGGGAAGATCCAAACACGGTGGAGGGATTGGAAGTGAAAGGAGGAAAGGCTTTTTCCCACCTCATCGAAGAGGTCAAGGAGGACTGCGACTGAGACGAACACGATCTAGAAACATTTTTTCTTAAATACATACCTTTTACTCGTAGACTTACCGTGTTGCATTCGAGGAGGAGGGGGGGTCTGAAGGGAGAGTGAAAGTCTCCTTTGCATAATACAGCAAATTTTATCGAGGTTCTCTTCTCTCTCAGGCATTTCTCCCCCTCTGGTGGAGGGAAGAAACCCAAGTAACAGCCTTGCCTCCGGCCGTTTTCCATGTCTCCGTGTGAATTTTCTGCGGATTTTCGTGGAAATCGGTCATACACCGAGGTATACATGTCAGGAAAACGAAAAAAGCCATGTACGGTGTAACTTCCTCCCGTGACTATGACAGTGAAAGTTAAAGCTCGCTGCTTGCTGCCACACGGTTCCGGTGGGAACGAGGAAAACTATATTTGGGGTTGTCAAGTCCGTTCCACTACAAGAACGAAAAGGGGAACTCTCAAGGATCCCCGTTGGGACGGAATTGAGGAAATTCGATTTCCTCTCGATTATTATGAAGCAAGGATTGCGACTCTGCTCGGTACTGGGATGGCTTTTCGTACCAGTATAAGTAGATGCCATACCCTGTATGTCCCTTCCGGCACGGAAGGGACAAAGGGCAGAGCAGTCATCCATCCTCTCTACATGATGGCGATGAAAATGGCCATGATGATAGGGAACGCATTCATTGAGAGAAAACCTTACCGCAGAGAGGACATCGTCCGTGAATCCGTGAAGATAAATACTTCCCTAGCTTTACCCTAAAGAAGGCCGAGAACGGCTTCCTCGCTCGCTTCAGTTGTGGTCTCTTAATTCTCTTGCTATAATCGCAATTTGTCTTCTTTTTATGCATAGACATGCTTCGCTTTTATTTGCAAACAGCGCTATTTATTTCTATAGACGAATTCCCAGAGAATGATTAAATCTTGTCACCCTTCTCTTGTAGGATCGTCAAAAAGTGCCCATGTTTTTTCCGTGATTCACGTCATCGTATATAAGAAATGGAAATGGTAGTACCGGAAAGAAACTCGCCAACAGCTAAGGTTTCATTTAAAAAAATTTAGCATGCGACCAGGTAACAGAATGTCTCTCCTGATAGAATGAATATAAAATTATTTATTGATCCAAGCATCCTAGAGATACATACGGAATTATATGTAAAACTCCTAAACATTACGACGAGAATGGATATTGTATCCGATCGAGACATACCACTACTTCATTGGGGTGTCGGTTCATCGCCGGGAAGCGAGAGAGAGAGAGTGATCTGATTTCTCCGTGAAGAAAGAGGTGAAAGAGGTCGAGAGAAGAGTCATGAAGGATTGCATCATTCAGTCCCTCCCATAATTGAGTAAGGGACACAGAGACAATTCCACGCCCCTCTACTCCCATGGAATGGAATACCTCCTATCTCGCGTATCACAATAGGAGGGAATTAATGAATCCACTGTGCTATGGAGAAGGGAAGGAGGGCGATATGATGCAAGCCTTCTTGCATTGCAACGTTATACCTCGAGATCTTTCCCCTTTCTTCATGTCCTTCCTCGTTCCAATTTTCTTTTTTTTTCTGCTGAACTTTGTCTAGGAATCACCGTCTACCACCTCAGCTGGATCAGCTTACAGCAGTAGGATATAGGAAACGGAAGTCTAATACGTGTAGTACATATGAATATGATACGATGGTTAAATCCGAGAAATAATTCATATTTCAGCTAACGTACATGATCTTTGCCAGATGTCCCCTTTTTTGAAAATCCTTTCAACCGTTCCTCCATAGGTAGTCCTGGGCACTTTTCAGGGTCGACCCAGGGTATCGAATGGCCTCCTTCAGAGTTACCCGGGATATTCATTGGCACCTTTAGGGTAGACCGGGAGCGTACATGGCTCTCCTCAGGTATTCATCGGCTCTCGTCAGAGTTCACCGAGAGTATTCATTGAACCCATCAAGATAGATAATGAGAGTATTAGTTGGTCCCCTTCAGGCATTCAATGTCCCCCTTCGGGGATGATTCACGGTCTCATTGGACTCCTCGGGTCTGGTCCAGGGAATTCATTGGCCCCGTTCCACCGTTTACAGGTGGAGAGGATGATGAGGATGAGGATGTTCAGCGGGGTCTCAGAGGAATTATGACAACTGGGAAGGATGTGAAATTCCCGCTCACAAATGGTTCTCTATTTACATCAGGACCCGCATCTTCCTTGCAGAGTCAACAGAGGACATCGGCTCCCTTCTATACCCACAACTATCGACGAGGCAAGTCTTCTTCACTTTGCTTCCCCGCGCCCGTTTATCTGCGCGACACCTGCTTTTGTAAAACTGCTTAGGCAACAGAGCAGAGTACATGAGCGTGTGCCTCTGCGCAGTTTTTCACTTTCTTCAACGTCGGTGGGGATACGAGCTCTTCAAACTTCACCAACTTTTCCCCACAAATCACAAACTTGATGGACTTGATTTCTATTTGGTATTTGCATACAGATTGATGATAAGCTAAATTTGAAATTAAGGAACTCCTGTGGAAAGGCACACAGCGAAGTAGATAGTCCTAGCCACAAACCATCCTAACATACTAGTACACCTTCTTTAGTCATCTATTCTCCTTCCCCTCTCCTTCCCATCTTCTCACCCCTATCCCTCGGCATTTCGTTCGCATGTGCCACTTCGTGTATTATAAAATAATGGGGGATATGAAGAAAGGACTTCAGCCCTGACTGGATTTGGATTTAGGAACACTTCTCCAATTTGGTTTACATGTTTTGTACAAGGCAGTCGCAGCCAAAACGCGGCATGACATATAATAGCGTACTTGAAGCGTCGTAGTCCGAGCATGTCAAGCCAATAGAAAGTCGCAGTGCAACCGCGCCTTAATCTATATCCTTCGCAGTCGAAGCGTGCGAGAAATGAAATACAAAGAAGAGGGAAAGATACAAGGGCGGGCCGAATTCTTCCAAGGTCAGTTTTATTAGCAGCGGGAATCGGATTGGAACCTAGTCAAAAAACCGGAATGTAGATTATCAGTTATCAGATATAGAGCCTTTAGTGTGAGCGGGCTCCAAGAGCACGATGTGCCTGGATTGACAAGCGGTCTCCTCCTATTTCAGGCATCGCACTCCTGCACAAGCCCTGACAACGCGGTTAGAACGTAGTTAGTAACCTACAGCAGATTTTACGCTTATTCATCACCCCATTTGTTGTTCGGAACAACCGACCTACTTTTTAGAATAGGCTCCTATAACAGTGGCTGGGCGGAAAATGATTTATCTCCGATTTCCAGTCACATTTTATGCCTTCATCAATTATGGTCTGATGGAGGCCATAATTGATAAAGGCATAAAGGATTTTCCCTCAATTAGTCAAGGCGTTGGCATAATTGTTTTCTGGGATCGGTATAAAGTTGTGTTGTGAGGAACAGTAACACCTCGTGTTTTTTTCCTAATGCAAAGATGTTAATACTTTTGAATCTGGCGAGGAGACGACCGCCCCCCCCGTAAAATACGTCACTGCTTATAAGACATCTTTCTAACATCCCCTCTCTCTGTATTTTCAATCCGAAAAAATGTAAATTTTTCTGTTATTCAATAAATTATAATGTATTAAATAATGCATTAAGATGATAATTTAACTAATAATATACTGTAATTGGCGATAATAAAGTAGACTTGATGAAGGTGCAATATGCACTGGGTGCCGAGGGCAGGAATCCACCATAAAGACAGGGCAGGAACCCTGAAAATAACCATCATTATCCATTCACAATAAGGCAAATAGGTGGATTGACCGAGGACAGCGAATAAGGGACAGGCTGTAAAAGCTTTAGGCTAGACCGATGCAATTGACGGGCTTGTTCGAGGGGTGCACACCCGATCTAGATCAGTGACAGTTAGGTGTGCCAGTTCCTGGGGTCAACTCTGAATGTCATAGTACTATTATGGAGTTCAACAGTTGTCAAAGCTACTCACAATCTAAGCATGGCGTAACCCATGCTTTGATTGGCATTTGGCCCTCATCTGCCTTAGTCGAAGGAAGGCATAGAAATAAATCGGTATAGCATAAGCATGCCAACCTTCACAGTCGAATCAGGCATGCAAGGACGCTTCCCGGAAGAAAGATGACCTTAACCCAGCGGGCTCCAAGAGCACGATGTGCCTGGATTGACAAGCGGTCTCCT